>BNST01000956.1:0-30416 GCA_019650275.1 Xylocarpus granatum
GGCCCGTATTTCTGCATTTATATTTTTAATTGATATGCCTAGTAGTAGCGGCAGCTGCGACTCCTGCTCTATCATTTCTCAATCAAGAGAGGCTTAAAAGCCGGGTGGACTACATCAAAAGGCGCTTTGGGCTGGCCTAGCCTAGATGTTTATGTATTTTCTTCCTCAGCTACTGTATATCATAGGTTTAATGTGTTAATGCTTACAATATAGAAAAATCCATCTATCTGTATCCGAATGCTTAAGGGAAATAGTAAAATTATTAAACCTTCAAAAGTTAAATTGGGATGGATGAATGCTATTTTTCTTTTAGTAGTGCTGTTAGTAATCTATAACTATTCTATCATCCTCCCTTGTCACGAAATCTTTATTGGATGACAGTCAAAACATATTCCATTTTGCTAATATATATTTTATGTATATTATGTTTTAACAACAATTTTAAAAATTTAAATATATAAATATCAAAATTCAAATTTATAAAATTTAAAATATAATAATAAAAATTAAAAAGATTAAATACAAAATATATATGATGCATTATAATCAAACACTTTTTGATAACAATCAATTATACAATATGAGAATGATTAATGATTATTAGAAATAATTTATGCAAAATTTAAAATAATTAATAAAATTTTTCAAAATAATTAATATAAAATAAAAAATATAAACATTAAAAAATTACTAATATAAATTTATACACACACAATAAAGTAAAAAATAAACAAAATATATTGTTGGTTCAAATCGTGTTGTGTTCGAGATTTTGCTTGCTAATACTGCCCTGGTATCGAGCACGCTTTTCATCCACATTTGGAACCCAGTATTCAGAAGCTTATTGTTGAAGATGATCAGTTATTCCAAGCCAGAATTATCACCAAGAAGCAGCTTCTTTAAGACTAGAAAAATTGTAAATTCGCAGCAAGCATATATGAATGAATTTCCAGAGCTTATTCACTCTGTTTCTGGTGCGTTTTTTCTTATTCAAGAACTGTTTTTCAATTACAAGTTTTTCAGCCTTTTATTCATCCTACAACAAGGGTTAAAACGCAGAGTTTTATCTGCAAAAACAGAAAGTGGTTAGACAGCTAAGATGCCAGCTCATCATTCCTAACGACCCCTGCTTCTGCATTCGGTTTTCTTCCCTTCTGCTTCAACCATCAAGCTTGTCAAAAATGCCCAGAACACTGAGAGAATTTAAAGCACAGATCCACAAATCTCCACCTTGATTTAAATTCTCCATGATATTAACTCTGTTTAAGACTTCAGCTTCAATCCAATGTAACCAGAAACTACTTTATCAGTCTCTGTTATCTACATTCGTCAAATTTATCAGCTTCAAACAATGTTCAAACTTCTTGCTGGTAACTGCCTTGGTCAGCATGTCTGCAGGATTCTCAGAGGTGTGAACTTTATACACTTTGACACCACCACTTGCCAACACATCTCTGATATAATGAAGTCTTACATCAATATGCTTAGTTCTCTCATGATGAGATTGATGTTTTGCCAATGCTATAGCACTCATGCTGTCACAAAACAATTCTACAGAATCAAGCTTTACTCCAAGTTCAACAACCATACCTCTTAACCATATTGCTTCCTTTAATTGCTTCAGTTAAGGCCATGTATTCTGCTTCAGTTGTTGACAAGGCCACTACATGTTGTAAGGAGGATTTCCAACTAACTACACAACCAAATAGTGTGAAGATGAATCCTGTCAAAGATCTTCTTTTATCTACATCTGCTGCATAGTCAGCATCTACAAATCCCTTGATTTTTCCTGTACTTTCTGGTGATTTCTCATAAACCAACATGCAGTTCAAACTCCCTTTTATATACCTTAGTATCCATTTTACTGCTTCCCAATGAGACTTACCAGGATTACACATGAATCTGCTAACTACACTCAATGCATGTGCCAGATCTGGTCTAGTGCTCACCATTGCATACATAATACTTCCCACAGCATTAGCATACGGCACCTTAACCATAACCTTCCTTTCTTCATCATTTTTTGGAACTTGATCAACTGATAAGCTAAAATGTGCAGCAAATGGAACTGACACTGCTTTTGCATCCTCCATGTTGAATTTACTCAAGACTTTCTTTAGATAAGCTCCCTTGAGATAATAACAACAAACCATCTGATCTGTTTCTTATTATATCCATTCCTAAGATTCTCTTTGCAGTCCCCATGTCTTTCATATCGAACTCTGAGCTTAACTGACTCTTAATCTTGTCAATCTCACTCTTCCTTCTTGCTGCAATCAGAATGTCATCTACATACACAAGCAAGTAAAGTCTTTCTTCCAGATTGTCTCCTTTGAAATATACACATCCATCATACTTGCTTCTATTAAAACCTTGGTCTAACAAAAAATTGTCAAACCTCAAATTCCATTGCCTGGGTGACTGCTTCAATCCATACAATGACTTCTTAAGAAGACAGACTTTCTCTTCATCGTCCTTTTTTTCAAAGCCCTCTGGTTGTGACATATATATTTCTTCATCTAAATTTCCATGGAGAAAGGCAGTTTTGACATCCATCTGCTCCAATTCAAAATCAAAAATAGCGACCAAAACCAGAAGCACTCTTATGGATACATGTCTGACCACTGGCGCAAAAACTTCATTGAAATCAACACCTTCTCTTTGAGAGAACCCTTTAGCTACAAGTCTTGCTTTGAACTTCAGTCTTTGACCAATATTTCCTGCTTCCTTTCTTTTGAATATCCATTTGCAGCCAATAATTTTCTTGCCAGTTGGCTTAGCTACAAGCTCCCAAGTTTGGTTTTTAAGTAGTGATTTCATTTCATCTGTCATAGCTGAATACCATTCTGCTGCTTCAGAAGATTTCATGGCTTCTTCATAGGACTTTGGCTCTGAACTTATGAACTGACTCTCTATATTAAAGGCATATGCAATTAAATCAGCATAGCCATATCTCTCAGGAGGCTTTATGTTCCTTTTAGCTCTATCTCTAATCAGTTCATAATCATGAATATTATGTTCTTCAGTGATTGCATCTGAGACTTCATCTTCTTGGTGTAACTGCTTGAGTTTCCTTTCACCAACCTCCACCTCAAGATCTGTGGTATCAGTCAATGTTTTAAGGCTTGACATTTCCACAGTAGAAGCCTTCTTATCATTCATGTCTTCTATCTCATGAAACTTAACATCTCTACTTATGATACATCTGTTAGACTTGCCATCACTGCACCATAATTTGTATCCTTTGACCCCTTCTGGATAGCCTATGAACACACCTTTTATTGCCCTTGCATCCAATTTACCTTGATTCACATAGGCATATGCAGTAGATCCAAAAATTCTGAGATGACTAAGATCAGGTTTGTGACCAATCCACATTTCTTCAGGAGTTTTAAATCCTATTGCTGAGCATGGACATCTGTTCAATAGATACACAGCCGTTGAAACTGCTTCTGCCCAGAAATACTTCGATAATCCAGCACTTATTAGCATGCATCTTACCCTTTCCATGATTGTTCTATTCAGTCTCTCTGCAACACCATTTTGTTGAGGAGTATACCTCACTGTCCTGTGTCTCAAAATGCCTTCATTTTTACAGAACTCATCGAATGATTTGCTACAAAACTCCATGCCATTATCTGTTCTTAGAACTTTAATCTTCTTGCCAGTTTGATTTTTAATGAGTCTCACCCATTCCATAAACCTTTCTAGCACTTGATCTTTGGTTTTCAACACGAAAATCCAAACCTTCCTAGTATAATCATCAATAATTGACAGAAAATACCTAGCACCTCCCAATGAAGCAACTTGTGAGGGTCCCCACAAATCAGAATGAAGATAGTCTAATTTTTCTGTAGTATTGTGATTACCAGTCTGAAATTTAATCCTATGATGCTTGCCTAAAACACAGCTCTCACAGAATTTAAGAGAACTTAAAGAATTACAACCAAGCAACCCTTGCTTCCTTAATTCCTCCAAGCCTCTTTCACCCAAATGTCCTAGTCTTAGGTGCCACACCATTGCAGAATCCATTTCACTACCATTTATACTTACTGCTTCACCAACTATTGCATTCCCTATTAAAACATACAGGCCATTCCTTTTAATTCCCTTTAACAAGACTAAAGAACCCTTAATCACTTTAAGAACCCCTCCTTCAGCCTTAAATGTACATCCAGCCTCATCAAACATTCCCAAAGACAACAAATTTCTCTTTAGATCCAGTACATATCTTACATTCTCTATGACCTTATGACTATTATCATGAAGTTTAAATCTCACTGATCCAATTCCTTGTATCTTACATGACATATTGTTTCCCATCAAAACTTTACCTCCGTTAAACATACTCAACGAAATGAACAAGATTTTATTAGGACACATATGAAATGTACAACCAGAATCCAAGATCCACTCACCTTCATGATCAACATCTGAGGCTGTTAGCAAGAAGGCATTTTTGAAATCATCTCCAGTTACCATTGCAGCATCTGCTTGATTTGTTGAATGTCCTTCTTTTTTCTTCTTTTGTCTTTCAGGGCAATTCTTTCGAAAATGACCTTCTTTATGACAGAAGAAGCATTTAAGCTTTCTTCCCTTTGAACTTGATCTTGAATTAAACTTGCCTTTTAGTTCTTTCTTGTCTTGCCTGCCTCTTGCATTTAATACCTCTGAGACTCCAGAATCCTTATGATATGCTTTCTTGCTCAGCTCTTTAGAACTCAATGCCGACTTCACATCATCCATGGTGATTGTATCTCTGCCATAAAGGAGAGTTTCCACAAAATGCTCATAACTTGAAGGCAAAGATGTCAACAACATCAAAGCCTGATCCTCATCTTCGAATTTTATGTCAATGGTTTCAAGATCCAAAATAATCTTGTTAAATGCATCAAGATGTTCTTTAAGTGACCCACCTTCCTCTAGACGAAAAGCATACAATTGTTTTTTCAAATACAATCTATAAGCCAAGGATTTTTTCATATACTTGGACTCAAGCTTGCTCCAAAGACCAATTGCTGTGGTTTCTTTTGAAACCTCTCTCAAAACCCCATCTCCCAGTGATAAGACCAGAGCACTGTGAGCTTTTTTTGAGATCTCTTTCTTCTCGTCTTCTGAAAGTTTAGGTGACATACTTGATTCTTCAAGTAATGCCTCTTCCAACCCTTCATGCACAAGATATGCCCTCATCTTCAATTTCGACAGATTAAAATCGTTTTCACCTGTGAATTTCTCAATGGAGAACTTAGTTGATCCCATTTCTGATGATTCTTGAACCTTGCTCTGATACCAGTTGTTGAAGATGATTAGTTATTCCAAGCCAGAATTATCACCAAGAAGCAACTTCTTTAAGACTCGAAAAATTGTAAATTCGCAGCAAGCATATACGAATGAATTTCCAGAGCTTATTCCATTTATTTCTGGTGCGTTTTTTCTTATTCAAGAACTATTTTTCAATTACAAGTTTTTCAGCCTTTTATTCATCCTACAACAAGGGTTAAAACGCAGAGTTTTATCTGCAAAAATAGAAAGTGGTTAGACAGCTAAGATGCCAGCTCATCATTCCTAACGACCCCTGCTTCTGCATTCGGTTTTCTTCCCTTTTGCTTCAACCATCAAGCTTGTCAAAAATGCCCAGAACACTGAGAGAATTTAAAGCACAGATCCACACTTATGAGGTCTAAATTGTAACATTCGACTTTCCTTCGTAAATCGAAAATCATGTAATGCAAGCAATGAAAAACACGAACAAGCATGCAATTACAACGCAGACAAGACGTAGACACTCCAAAACCACTATAACACTCTAATCTCTGGATTAGTTGATTAATTGGTGTTGAGACAACCGACGGGAAAATATTATTACATGCCTGGACAGAGGAATGTACAACACGTGTGCGTGCATATATGCGCTCAGCACACTCCAGGAACAACATATTGAATGGCCAAAACAACCTTGCCGACATTTTGGCTTTTAGAATCCATTCCTGCTCCTCGATGAATGCATTTACATTCGCATTTTCATGAGCTCAATCAAACCGAACACTTTTTCGGCTTCTTGAAGCGCTGTCAATTCTATGTACATTATTCCAGTAAAATAAAAATTATTGAAGCTATGGAGTATATAGAAATATTAAAAAATAAGTTGAACAAATTGTTTCAAAATGAAAGGAATTCAAGTCTCTAAACATGCATCATCAGCTAAATGGTTTATTTAATATGGCTTGAAAGATGATATCACCTTCCAATTCTTCAGTAGGGCGGGGCCTGACCACTAGAGTAACTAATGGAAGACACTGTACAGACTTGTGACCAAAGTATGTGTATGGTCGATGTCTCTAAAATACTTAACCGCTTGCCTTCCCTTTCTGCACTTTGCATCAACTTTCATTGATGAGACGGCCAAGGTAATGCGGGTGGGGATGAAATTAAAACTACCAAAAGCAACAAAAACACCAACAAACAATAATTCTTCCATCACTCTCAAGCTGAACTCCCACAATCTCAACAGAAGAATTGAAATGAAGTGCAAGCTGTAAAGCAAGTTAACCGCATAATGAAACCATCAATTATAGTTATTGGAGATCCTACTTTTCCACTTGTCTCTCAGATAAATATTTAGGGCAGACAAAAATACCAATAATGTAAAGGTGGTAGTGTGACCGTGAAAGGAACAAGTAGTTACTTTCAGCTCCAAACCATGCCAATAGAGAATTTCAGTAGTTAGGAATGAGAATTGGGCAATTGTGGGTGCCAATTTGACAGGACACACAAAAGTGATGAGTGCACGGTCAAATAGGTTGTGCCTTTTTCGGGTCAGACAGGACTCCATGGTCTTCAGGGCTTGTTCCATTGTAAATTACCTGCAGAAAGTGAAAGGTGAATGTCTTCAGTAGAGTGTGACAACAGGATTAAATGATATATCCATTTCTTACTCAAGGAACCTTATCTATGATGCCATATTCAACTGCTTCACTGGTGTTAAAAAAGTGCCTTAATTTGTTAGGATTTGCTTAAATTTTATCTTTGATTTTGGTTATCATTATTTTTGATTTAGGCTTATCATTATCTTTAATTTAGATTTATCACTTATCTTTTGTTATGTTTCAACTCTATATAAAAAGCAATACAATGAATAAAAAATTTAGAGAGAGACTTTCAGAAAATAATTGCTCTCTCCCACTCTTTCTTTTTTCTTTGCCAGTTCATATTACTTTGTTCTTGTGCTAAACAACAACAGATTGGTATTAGAGCCTATTTGTTCTTAAGGGATTTGTGCGTTGAGTGAATCCAAACACAAACCAAAAACACAATAACCAACCCAGAAGAGACGGAAACTGAAACAATGTTCTCTCATGTTACACCACCAATTTTTGATGGTGATAACTATCAAGTTTGGGCTATTAGAATGACAGTTCATCTTGAAGCATTAGACCTTTGGGAAGCTATAGAGGAAGATTATGATATTCCTCTATTGCCGGAGAATCCTACTATGACTCAACTCAAGGTTTATAAAGAGAGAAAAACTAAGAAGTCCAAAGCTAAAGCATGTTTATTCTTTGCAGTTTCAAGCACTATATTTACGAGGATCATGAGCTTGGAGTCAGCAAAGGATATATGGGACTACCTCAAGAAGGAATACCAAGGCAACAAAAGAACCAAAAATATGCAGGTACTCAATTTGATTAGAGAGTTTGAAATGTTAAAAATGAAGGAGACAGAAAACATCAAAGACTACTCTAACAAGTTGTTGGGTATAGTGAACAAGGTAAGGTTGCTTGGTAAGCATTTTTCTGATGAACGAATTGTGCAAAAAATTCTCGTAACTTTGCCTGAAAAGTATGAGTCTAAAATTTCTTCATTAGAAGAATCTAAAGATTTGTCAAGTATATCCTTGGACGAATTGGTGAATGCATTGCAGGCACAAGAGCAAAGAAGAATGATGAGAAAAGAAGAATCCATGGAGGGTGCTCTTCAATCAAAGGCAGAAAATTCAGAAGGAGGCAAAGATAAAAAGAACTACAATAAGAAAAAGGGCAATAAGACTGGCAATAACAACAAAAACAAGGATGAGATATATCCACCTTGTCCACACTGCAAAAAAACAAACCACCCACAAAGAAAGTGTTGGTGGAGGCCTGATGTCAAGTGCAAAAATGTGGTAAGATTGGACACATGGAGCGGATTTGCAAATCACAACAACATGAAGAGACAAAAGTGTCTATTGAGCAACAGCAAGAAGACCAACTTTTTGTTGCAACATGCTTCGCAACAAATATCAACTCTAGCGATTCCTGGCTAATTGATAGTGGCTGCACAAATCACATGACCAATGATCAAGAGCTCTTTAAAGAGCTCGATAAAACCATTATTTCCAAAGTAAAAATTGGAAATGGTGAATTTATTTCAGTCAAGGGCAAAGGAACTGTGGCTATAGAAAGTTTAACAGATTTAAAGTATATTACTGATGTTTTATATGTGCCTGATATTAACCAAAACCTGTTGAGTGTTGGACAGCTAGTTGAAAAAGGGTTTTAAAGTCGTATTTGAAGACAAATGGTGTTTCATCAAAGATGTGAAGGGCAGAGATGTATTCAAAGTGAAAATGAAAGCAAAAAGCTTTGCTCTAAATCTAATGGAGGAGGAGCAAATATCATTCTCAAGCACTGTAAGTAATGCAGAATTATGGCATAGAAGGCTTGGGCATTTTCATCATGGTGGACTTTTATATGTACAAAAACATAATTTAGTGAAAGGTATGCCATTGCTAGAAGACAAGTTAGCTGATTGCGTGGCTTGTCAATATGGCAAGCAAAATAGAAGACCCTTCTCTCAAACGACATGGAGAGCAACACGCAAGTTGCAATTGATACACACAAATGTTGGAGGACCTCAGAAAATATCATCATTAAATGGTAGTAAGTACTACATTGTATTTATTGATGATTATACCAAGTTTTGCTGGATTTATTTTCTCAAATTCAAATATGAGGTTGTTAATATATTTTGGAAATATAAAGCATGGGTGGAAAATCAAAGTGGCTGCAGGATACAAAAGATAAGGTCAGATAATGGGAAAGAATACACCAATGATATTTTTGATAAGTTTTGTAGAGAAGCTGGTATTGAGCATCAACTCACAGCACCTTACACTCCACAACAGAATGGCGTAAGTGAGAGAAAAAATCGAAGTATTATGGAGATGACAAGGTGTATGATACATGAGAAAGAGTTGCCAAAGAAACTATGGGCAGAAGCTGCAAACACTGCAGTTTTTTTGCTAAATAGGTTGCCAATTAGAGCTTTGGTTACAAACCAGATTTGCAAAATCTAAAAATTTTTGGTTGTCTTTGTTTTTTTTATGTGCCACAAGTAAAAAGAGACAAACTTGATAAAAAGGTAGAACCAGGAGTTTTCATTGGATATAGCAATTTTTCCAAAGCTTATAGAATTTTTCAACCACAAAATGAAAAAATTGTTATAAGTAGAGACATCAAGTTCATAGAGGATAGACAATGGAACTGGGAGGAGTCAATAAAAGACACAATTGTCAGAGATTCCGCAATACTTTGATGATGATATAGATGATGTCCCAGTTAGAGGAACAAGGTCTTTATTTGATATTTATGAAAAAGTCAATATTGCTGTATTTGAGCCTGCAGAATTTGAAGAAGCTGAGAAGGATGACAAGTGGGTTGAAGCAATGAAAGAAGAGCTCAGAATGATTGAAAAGAATAACACTTGGGAGTTGGTGAACAAACCTCAACACAGAAAGGTCATTGGAGTCAAATGGGTTTATAGAACCAAACTTAATGCAGATGGTTCTATAAACAAATATAAAGCCAGATTAGTTGTGAAAGGGTATAGTCAAGTGTTTGGAGTAGATTTCTCTGAAACTTTTGCTCCAGTAGCACGCTTGGATACAATCAGGATGTTGTTTGCTTTAGCAGCACAAATGAGATGGAAGACTTACCAGCTAGATGTAAAATCTATTTTTTTAAATGGTAATCTTCAAGAGAAATCTATGTAGAGCAGCCCAATGGATTCAAAGTCAAGGGACAGGAGGAAAAAGTCTATTTGCTGAAAAAGGCCTTATATGGTCTTAAACAGGCACCCAGAGCCTGGTATAGTAGAATTGATGATCATCTTCAAAGTCTTGGATTTCGTTAAAAGTCCAAGTGAAGCTACATTATATGTAAAAGGAGCAGATGCTAACTTAATTATAGTTTCTATTTATGTTGATGATTTACTTGTAACAGGAAGCAATGAGGAACTGGTAAAAGTGTTTAAAGCTGAAATGCTCAAAGTATTTGAGATGACTGATCTAGGCTTGATATCTTACTTTCTGGGTATGGAAGTGAAGCAAGATCATGATGGAGTCTTCATAAGCCAAAAGAAACATGCAAAAGAAATACTTAAGAAATTTCACATGGAAGAATGCAAAAGCACCAGCACACCAATGAATCAGAAGGAAAAATTTAACAAGGATGATGGAGTAGAAAAAGTTGATGAAAGCCAATATAGGAGCCTAATTGGTTGTTTGATGTATCTTACAACCACTAGACCAGACATAATGTTTGCAGTGAGTTTACTTTCAAGATTCATGCATTGTGCTAGTGAAGTGCATTTCCAAGCTGCAAAAAAGATTGCTCTCTCCCACTCTTTCTTTTGCCAGTTCATATTACTTTGTTCTTGTGTTAAACAACAACTGGGACTGAAGTATTTTGGAGACCTTGGGTCTGCCTCAATCTGCTTAGGTGTTTTTCTAATATGCTTTGTATAGAGTTTAACCTTGACCATAAATTGAAATGTTTATGTTTGTTGTCATATTAGCTAATGTTGCATGCACATCCAAATGCAAATTTACCACAGTCTGCCATTTTTCATCTAAGAAACAGAATGAATGAATTAAATAATTAATAGCGACTTTTTTTTCAAGTTTGATGTTAAGACTAGGAGTTAGTATCGTCAGGAAACTTCAAAATAAGCATCAAAATGATCATAATATTCACTTCGTGCAAACAACATACTAATAAATGCAATTTAACAGGGACAGATGGCTTATGAATAATGCAAAGAGATTGATCATTCCATAACATCATATACCGCAAACGCCTCAGTTTCATAGCCCAACTTCTCGTCGCCCTGACAAAATCAAATCCATTATTATTAGCATGACCTAGTAGTTAAAGCCAAGGCAAAATGATTTTAGCATCATATACTTACATTTCTTGATTAGTAAAGATAAAAAAAGGATTAAAAGAAAAGAAATATATAACTGCTAAACTGGTATTTTGGAGAAGGGTAGAATAAGAAAGGTTGAGTCTAAAATGAAGACAAATAAGCCAAAGACTACAGCTATAATTGTGAGAGTAATAAGTTTAATTTGTGGAACTAAGCTAAAACTCAGAAACGGGGAAGAAAGTAGAAGAAATTAAGAGAAGGAAATTTTTGTCTTTCTTATTATTCTCCTTACTTTTATTACATCTGAACTTTAAATAGTTCAACGATAACAAACTTTAACTAAATAACAGGGAGCACGTTGCCACTAATGGTAGTTTTGACACTTAAACCCTACAAACGTTATCCACTGTTTTTATTTATGTAAAACAAGTCAATAATTGCAATAATCACTTAATTAATAGCAGAACAAAGATAGCAAAACAGAGTAGAACAAAGTAGTCTTCACATAGATTGCATGCAGGTCACGTACCCTTGTATGGATTGTATGTGGACATATCATCCCATCCCTCTGAAAGTGTCATTGTCCTTAAGGACAAAGGTTGGGTACGTTCGTTGAAATCACTGTGTATTTTTTCATATGGCATCTTCTGGTGGAGCTCTAGCCCATTGCACAAGAATTTCTTCCTTTGGTCTATATCGACCTCGAAAAATGGTGCACCTGTCAATAACAGCTTCTAGTTGCGGCTGTAAAATAGAGTCCTCCGTAACTGGTGGTAAGGACGACATTACAGGAACTGAAGTGCCCAAATACTGCTTTAACAAATTGAGATGGAAAACGTTATGTATCTTAGATCCTTGAGGCAGCTCTAAACAATAAGCCACAGGACCAATTCTAGCCAGAATTTTATAGGGGCCGAAATACCTTGTTGAAAGCTTGAGAAAGCTGCGAAATTGGACCGATTGTTGACGGTAGGGCTGTAATTTCAAGTAAACATAATCACTTACCTCAAAAGTCAGTTCCTGACGATGTTGATAAGCTTGTACCTTCATCCGATTTTGGGCTATTTTTATATGATATCATAAGTTTTTGAGAGTCGCATCTCGTCTCCTTAAGAATTCATCCATCGCCTATACCTTGGAGGATCTCGGAACATAGGTCAGTAAGTTGGGAGGAGGCCTGCCATAAACCACTTCAAAAGGAGATAACCGGGTAGTCGAATGGATCGATGTATTATAACTATATTCTGCCCAAGCAAGCCATTCCACCCATTTTCTTGGCTGGTCATGGGTAAAACATCGGAGATACTATTCGAGAGTTTGATTAATTACTTCCGTCTGGCCGTCCGTTTGTGGATGATAACTTGTACTTATGTGTAGTGAGGTTCCCTGCATGTGAAATAAGGATTTCCAAAAGGCACTCATAAAAACCTTATCTGGGTAAAAGATGATGGAGTTGGGTACTCTATGCAGTTTTACAATGTGATTAAGGAAAACTTTTGCTATCGATAATGAAGTGAATGGATGTTTTATAGGTACAAAGTGGGCGTATGTTGACAAACGGTCTACCACCACTATGATGACCGAATATCCTTGAGAAGATGGCAGGCCTGTAATAAAGTCCATAGAGATGTCAGCCCAAATGGTATTTGGTATACGCAATGGTTGTAAGAGCCTCGTAGGTTGAAGGGTCTTTGCCTTACATCGTTGACAAGTGTCATATTCTTTCATTAATTGTTGCACTGCAAACCGTATACCAAGCAAAAGAAAAATAGTTTGAATCATGTTGAGTGTTTTTTGATACTTGAAATGGCCCCCAATTGGTGAAGAATGATTGTCTTTTAATATGAGACGGAATTAATGATGAGTTAGGACTCAGCCATACCCTTCCTTTTTTGAACCAAACACCATCTCTCTAAAAGTATAAATGAGGAGATTTATCTCGATTAGATTCATCCTTTAAATAAAAAGAGTTTGACTTGACCTTTTATTGAAGGACAGTCCACCAATCTGAACTAGGCATAGAGATGGCATGGAATTCAAACTCGGCGATGTGTGAGAGTGCGTCTACTCCCTTATTTTCAACCCCTTTTTATACTCAATAACATAGTCATAATCTAAAATTTTTGGCAACCACCGTAGCTGTGTTGGTGTGGAAATTCTTTGCTCGAGGAGGTATTTCAAGCTCCGTTGATCCGTTTGAATGATAAAAGGTTGCCTAAGAAGGTATGGCCACCACTTTTTAATGGCCTTGACAAGAGCACCTTTTTAGAGCCTCACTAAAAAAATACTATCGATTGACCTTCTTGTGCTAGGATGGCTCCAACACCAGTACCGCAGGCGTCACACTCAACAATGAACTGTTTGGTGAAGTTTGGGAGGCGTAAGATCGGTGCTGTTGTGAGGGCTTTTTTTAATTCATGAAAGGTTTGTTCTGCCTTGTCATTCTAGTGGAATCCGACCTTGGATGTTAGTTGGGTGAGTGGCACTTCTATGGTTCCAAACCCTCTCATAAACTTTCGAAAGCTCGTACTTCTCTGACCGTTGTTGGAGTAGGCCATGTTTGCACTGATTGAATTTTACTTGGATCCATCGAGACTCTATTGGATTGAATGACATGCCCCAAATATTATACCCGGGTGGTGCCAAACTGACACTTATAGAGTTTTGCAGTAAGTTGATTGGCGGATAAAATCTCTAACATTGTTTTGAGATGTTGTAGGTGCTCCTCCCATGTCTGGCTATAAATCAAAATGTCGTCAAAAAATACAAGGACCAGCTTACATAGAAAAGATCAGAAGACGTCATTCATAAGACTCTGAAAGGTTGTGGGAGCATTTATTAATTCGAAGGGCATGACCACAAGCTCATAGTGTCCCTCATGTGTGCGAAAAGCAGTGACGGTAGCCTGAACGGAGGTTAATTTTTGAAAAGAATTGGGCTCCATATAACTCATCTAAGAGCTCATCAATAATTGGAATGGGATACTTGTCTTTGTTGGTGATACTGTTAAGGGCTCGGTAATCCGTAAAGAACCTCCAAGTTCTGTTTGTTTTCTTTACTAATAAAATTAGTGATGAAAATGTTGAAATAAAGTCGAGTGAGCCGATTGATCAATCTCCAGATTCATACCAGCATCGTAATTGTGTTGCATTGGAGATGAAAAGATTGAGGGTGAAGATGAAAAGCTCAAATAACTCTTTGGCTGATCTATGAGTACCCACATCAAGCCCAAAGCCTATGTCATACTAAACCACTAAAGGACAAAATAATGGCTAGTTTTTTAAAGTTAAAAGATGTGCTTTTGTATGTTGTACTTAGCTATTAGAAAAGTAAAGTGACTTTGTACCTAGCCGTTAGGATAGTGTGTATATAAACACAAGATGTGTAAATGTTTAGACAATTGAATAAGAAGTAGAAAACAATTCTCTTATCTTCTTCATCTTCCTTTCTTTGGTGAAAGTTCTCTCATTCTCTCATTAAACTTAACAGAAAAGGGGTTGGTGCTGGTTCGAATTATTCCACAATCTAAATATTCCCTCACCATCTTTTCAATTTTAGCCTTTTAGTATTGAGGGTATTGGTATGGACATACACTGATTGGATCCTGATCATTCTTCAAGAGAATTTTATGGTCATGTTGTCGGGTAGGTGGGAGTTACTGGTTTTTTGGAAAAACTTCTAGGAACCCTTCAAGCAGAAGTTTTAGCTCTAAACGGTTGATATTTTTGTTGAAAAATTGAGTAGAAAAAATTCGTCCCATAAGGTTAACAACTGTAGATAAAATCCCACCCCTTGTTAATTGTTGAAGTTCACTGTTATCTAAAGGCTCAAGGTGAGTTTGACACAATCTCTGTAATAGATGTTGTCGTCCCTCCTGAGCGAAGGATAAGGTAATTTACGATAATCAATTTCGACTGAACCCACCATTTTCAGTCACTGTACACCTAAGACTATTGGACTGGCGACAATTAGCAAGACATAAAGATTAGCTTCAATGGAATGACCTTGGATATTCAACATAAGGTTCTAACATTGGCCAATACACTCAATTTTTTTACAATTTCCTACCATCACCTAGAAGGACCGATCACGCACTACGGGCAAAGCTAGCCTCTTAACAGTTGTTTGGTCGATAAAGTTGTGCATACTATTGCCATCGAGGAGCACTGTAGCCTTCTGATTTTTAATTTCCAGCCATGCGAAGGGTTTGAGGATGATTGGTTCCTGACATGGCATGAAAAGAGATTTCAAGTAGTGACTTAACGGATTCTTGTTCATTGCCTACGGGGCCTTTTTCTTCTTCTTGTTGTGTGGAACAATCTTCTATCATAAAGAGTTGCAGTCGTTGGCAATGATGTTCGGGTACGTATTTTTTGTCACAGTATAAACAGAGCCCTTGCTCGTGATACTTTTTAACCTCCTGCGCAGAAATTCGGTGAATAGGTGGAATTGGATTTGGCCTCTGATTTGGGAAAGGACCAAGAATGCCAACTATTGGTTGAGCTCACTGGTACGGTGGTGTACTAAAAGGTTTTATAGGTGCCACCGTTATTGGTCTTCTACTGTAGATTATTTCGTTCCTTGATCAAACGGGCGATTCCTATGGCTTCGAGTAAGGTTCTCGATTGTTTCACCTTTACATCCAACCGGATGTCATCTCGCAATCCCGCTATGAAACACCCAACAAAGAATTGCTCAGAGAGGTTGTCAACTTGATGTGACATCTTTTCAAATGATTATTGATAGGTTGCCATTGAGGTTATTTATTTCAACCTCGTTAACGCTTTTGAAGGGTCTTTGTAATTCGTTGGTTCGAATTGCAGAAGGAGTGCCTGGGTGAATTCTGCCTATGTAAGTGACCCTCGGAATTTGGTAATCCATCGATGCCATTGTAAGGCAATGCCTCCCAAGTAAAAGGAAGCTAGCTGCACTTGCTGTTCTGGTACCACCTTTTGGAATTCAAAAAATTGCTTAGCCTTATAAATCCACCCCTTTGGGTCTTTTCCATGAAAGTTAGAAAAGGTTAATTTAAGTTGGGGATGTTTGTCAGGTGAGTGGGAAAGATTGGCGATGGTTGCGTGAGCTATGGTTCGGGAGGACTCTGCTGGTTCAAAGGGGTTGATTTCGGCAGTAAGGGTATGGGTTTGTTTGGGAAGCACGCAGGGATTGGATTTCATTGAGCACTGTCTGCAAGGTAGACTCATGTCGGCTTAAGATTTCCTGGGCTTCACTTCTAAAGTCGGCGTTGGATTGATGGGCTTTCCCCTTAGTCTCCATTGTTGGAACCTGGCTCTAATACCAATTGATAAGTTGAATCTGTAGAACTAAGCTAGAACTCAGAAACGGGGAAGAAATGAGAAGAAATTAAGAGAAGAAAACTTTTGTCTTTCTTATTATATTCCCTACTTCTATTACATTTGAACTTTAAATAGTTCAATGATAACAAACTTTAACTAAATAATAGGGAGCATGTTGCTACTGATGATAGTTTTGAGCCACTTAATTCGGCACCCAAAACCCACCAATATTATCCACCGTTTTTATTTATGTAGAGCAAGTCAACAATTGCAATAACCACTTTAAATAACAAATAATAATTAATAGCAAAACAAAGATAGCAAAATAGATTAGAACAGAGTAGTCTTATTCCTTTATATAGATTGCATGCAGTTTATGTAGCCCAGGTCACGTACCCTTGCATAGATTGCATGTGAACATATCAGAGAGTCAATAAATGATCTCAGAACTTGGTGCACCCATTCATGAATCAGTACGGATGTATTGTAAAAAATAGAATAACAAAAAGCCAAGTGAAATTGACTATTTATGATTACATAATGTCCATAGATCTAGAACACTCATTCAAAAGCATTACTACATGAAATCTAGAAGATTACTAGGTGTGACAGTGAATGCTTCTAACCTTGGCTGTTCCAGTAGAGTTTATGTACAAGTAAATAGGCTTATCAGCATCTTCATACTGAATCTAAAGAAATTCTGCAAGTATCAGATCTGTGACAGAAGGAACAAGAGACTTGCCCAAGTGAACTGTTCGATTCTTATACAAGTGAGATGCTAAGTCTGGTGGTGGTTTCTCCCATGCACTTCCACCTGTAAAAGGAATAACCTGTCCATGGAAGCATGACAAGTAAAATACAAAAGTGGACTGCACCTACTTGTGTATGAAGCAAACAAATCAACCAGATACCACCCACTGGTAAATTAGAGTAAGATAATTTATCTTCAAGACATGGAGTTATACTGTCTCATATTCTTATCATATTACATAAAAGTCATGTCTAAACAATCAACACCTGAAGTACTCTCACCACCATGTTGCTAGTATGGTTCATTAGCTAAACATTATTTTTTTCTTTCTTTTCCTTTCATAAGGGGAACATAGATCATTTCGTGTTGTGGCCCACAGCGTGTAGTTTGTTTCATTCAGTAAGAAAGCAACCTTGTTTTTGACAATGTAATCTCAAGGAATTATGTATTAAACTTTGAAAAAAGTCAAAAGCATTCTAATGAGAGCAAGGACTGCATTGGCAACCAGTCAACCATTCACCACAGCGGTTAGGATCATCATCACATTGCATGGGATTTCAGAACCTGAAGACAGAAACTTGACAATAAAAAATTCTTAGCTTCAAAAATACTACCATGCATTCCCTTAGCCAACAAGTCAATTTCACACCCAAAGCATATTGAAATCATATTTCCTCCTTCAATAGTTAAACCTTGAATTTCATATGTTCATAAGCCATACAACATCGAAGAGAGATCCGTGAATGCCCCAAAATACCTATGGATCTTTCTCCTTTCTGATTTTCCCAAACAATCATTCTGGTAATTTTTTCCTTTTTGCATGCTAACGAATGACCTGCCGAACAAATTCATAAATAAAGGCCTTTACAGTTTAATAGACCAAAGTAACCGTAAACCTAACAATCCAAAATCACCAAAATAAAACATCATTTCAAAAATTGTAAAATACTTGCCAGAAGGTCAGCAAAACAAATTGTTTCAAACCGAGGAGAGTAACGGTGGAAACGATAAAAGAATTTTGGATCGGACTCAAAAGAGACGGGCTGGCTTTTATGGGCCTGGACTCAAAAGACTTGGGCTACACATGGCCCAAGATCCCTGAGATTTGAGCTGGACATGAGCCTATCCCAATCGAAGTGGATGTTCGGGCAGGTTCACCTGGTTGTAGAGGGAGACAAGCTTCAAACCGAAAAAAGTATCAGAGGAAGTTTTAGGTGGAGAGTCGTAGCATGTTTGTATTATTAATATAAATAAAATTAAAAAATTTATCTATTAATAATAAATAATAAAATTAATAAAAAATTTTATAAAATTTTTTTATAATAGATACAATGGCTGAAAAGTATACGCGGTCTGGTAGCCGGTGGCTTTGATTAATACAACCAACACGTGATCTTCTTTTCACTATAATTACAGGAATTAAAATATCAATTAATTGTCAATGTATGACCCGAGGCATTGGCATTGGATCTCTTACCAAAACAATTACAGATGATAAATAGGAATGGCTATACTTTTCTAAGGTCAGAAAACTGAATTAATTAATTAATCATTTGTTTTTATTTTTTGTGTGACTTATGGGACCTATAAATTCAGTAATTCAAGCTTTAATTTTTTTGTCATTCACAAACTGTGATATGGAGGAGACTTTGAAGAGATCCGCGCAGAGTGGAGATGTGGAGGCATTGTATTCAATACTTTCGGCAGATCCCGATGTTCTAGATCGTATTGATCGGTTATCATTTGTTGATAATCCTTTACACATAGCTGCAGCAGCCGGAAACATCCATTTCGCCATGGAAATAGCAACCTTAAAGCCTTCACTTGCGCGCAAGCTAAACCATCTCGGTCTTAGCCCCATGCTCGTGGCTTTGCATAATGGACATGACCAACTGGTGAGAGCTATGTTAACAATCGACGATGAGCTCGTACGGGCCAAATCAAAGGGGAGGGTTACTCCTTTGCACTACGTAGCTCAAATGGACGGTGTTGATCTTTTGGCTGAATTTTTGTCTGTCTGTCCATCATCTATTGAAGACCTGACAGTTCAATGTGAAAACGCCGTGCATCTTGCTGTGAAAAACTCTAAGATTAGAGCTTTCAGAGTGTTGTTAGGATGGCTTAAACGAGCCAACAAGGAAGAGATTCTGAAATCGAAGGATGAGGACGGCAACACTGTCTTGCATATTGCAACAGCTACAAATCAACCCGAGGTAAATTATAAGCTATTTGCTAAGGTTTTTTTTTACTTCAACTTATTATCTGTCAATTGTAAATAATCATCAAATACTACTTGCCCATGAATCATAAAGGTGATGAAATCGTTGATCCCCTATGTCAACGTAAATGCCAAGAATCTGAGTGGTTTGACAGCTATGGACATATTCAAGCTTCACCGTGGTCCGTTTCTGGACGAAGAGGTTGGAAAAATTCTGCGTCGTGCGAAAGCTAAAAGAGCTTCTGTACTTGTAGGTTCTAACATCACCCTTGCAGACTATTTGAGTCGGAGTTTATCACTCATCGAAAGACGGGATAAATACTTAGGAATTTTTGGGCAAAGCCGGGAAAATTCAGCAGATCTTCGCAATATAATACTCGTGGTGGCTTTATTGATTGCTGCAGCCACCTACGAATCTGTACTCAGTCCTCCCGGTGGGTATTGGCAAGAAGGCAGTCCGCCGTCAACAGGGCAAAGCGCGAATACAACCACCACCACCACTATCCGAGCAGGGAAGATGATCCTGGGGAATGATACAAATCTAATTATCTTTTATATTTTCAATTCCCTCGGGTTTTATTCATCTTTGATCATAATCCTTGCTGTCATAAGCGGGCTTCCTTATGCTGGTTTAATTTTTGTCGCAGCAAGTTTTCTGATATACGCCTATCATTTTTCACTGGCTGCTACCATCCCATCGGTCCGCATTTCTGCATTTATATTTTTAATTTATATGCCAGTAGTATTGGCGGCTGCGATTCCTGGTCTATCAGTTCTCAATCAATGGAGGCTTAAAAGCCGGGTGGACTACATCAAAAGACGCTTTGGGCCTGCCTAGCCTAGATGTTTATGTATTTTCTTCCTCAGCTACTGTCTATCATAGGTTTAATGTGTTAGTACTTACAATATAGAAAAAAAATCCATCTCTCCATCTGTATCCGAATGCTTTATGGGAAATAATAAAATTGTGAAACCTTCAAACGTTAAATTGGGATGTATGAATGCTATTCTTCTTTTAGCAGTGCTGTTAGTTAGTATTCTATAACTGTTCTATCATCCTCCTTTGTCACGGAATCTTTATTGGACGACCGTCTAAAAATATTCTATTTTATTAACATATATTTTATGTATATTAGTTTTAATAAAAAATTTAAAATATAATATATAAAATCTTTAAATAATTACATAAACTATAAATATATATAACATAAAAAAATTAAATTAAAATTAAAAATATTAAATACGAAAATAGATAAGATATATTATAATCAAACACTTTTTGATAACAATCATTTTATATAATATAAGAATTATTAATGATAATTAAAAATAATTTATGTAAAATTTAAAATAATTAACATAAAATAAAAAATTAAAAAAGTTAATATAAAATTTAAAATATTTAATAAAAAAATTTAAAATATAAATAAATAAAGATTGATATATCAATGTGAAAATGTTTAAAATATAAATAAATACAACAGAGTTGGAGTTTCAGACCCAGCTGCTACTGTAGAGGAACTGAAGGTTCAGGAGGCCACAGAAAGCTCGAAGGAGTCAAATGGGGCTGTAGAAGCCCGAAAAGTGAAGTTTGTGAGCACGTTTGAGGATCCCAGATGGGTAAATGGGACTTGGGATTTGAAAAAGTTTCAGAAAGATGGCCAGACTGATTGGGATGCTATTATTGATGCTGGTGAGGTTTCTAGCTTCTTGTTTGCTTTGATGGTTTTTAATTTATGTGGTTAATTTTGTGATCACTTTAAAGAAAAGGGTAATTTGTGTGATAATTTGTTTGATTTTTTTGGTTGACGAGAAAATGTGGGAGAGAGTCAATAAAGGAATTCAATTGATCTGAATCTTGGACTTTTTTTTGCCATTTAAGCCCTCACAAGATAGAGTTCGAAGTCTATTATGTTCTGTTATCTTCCCTTGACCTCTGTTTTCTTGGCGAGTTAGGGGATTTTTTATTATTTGGACAATGTGGCTTGTAACAAAATTTATCTCCTCACAACAATTCTTCAACGTATTGTTCCCTTTGATTGTAGGTGTGATAAAGGAGGTAAACATATGGTACTCAAATATCAAACACATGTTGTTTTGAAAAGGTCAAAATATTCTGACTGTAATTGGTGGTCAGACTCTCGAATATTGTCAATAGAGCATGTATGAGTACACGAAATTGAGAATGCAATAATTTGAAAAGTTGAGTGTGATCCAAAATGGCATGCTTGATTACGGACTTAGAATGAAAGGATTGGTAATTTTTGGATTTGGAATGTATGGCCTATTTGTTTAGGCTAATCTCTGGTTTGGAATGCTTGTAGTTATGACAGATCCTATGATGACAGTGCAAAGACCTTGAGTATCTCAGGCAACCAACTTTGTTTTTACTTGGATTAGCTTATTAATCTAGTAAGAAATGGGAGGTATGACTCTGCCACTTAAGATGAACTTATGTTTCACAGATGATTTGTGCCTTTTGCCCATTTCAAACTTGGGAGTGTTCCTTCTTGAAATGAAGATATGTGGCCTTGCTGCATCTTCATCTTTGCAGGTTCTTGGTCTGTTGATTGATAATGGCAGTTTACCCATGTTACCAAGGAGACCCTTTAAATCAATGTTGGTTGGATGTCTAATAGTATTGGTGCATGCAGTTTCACTTTGACAAGATGTTCAATTAAAGTTCGCGGCATCACCATTACACATCTTATAGTTTGTATGTTTTTTTTTCCACATATATTCTGATTGTTAATCAGTCATCAATTTTGAATCTTTCTTGTCCACTGTAACATTTTTAAGACAACCTGTGACAAGAAAGCAAGTGATAATGACAATTTTTTTCTTTAACATTGGGTGCATGTGCCATGTTGCTTCCACTGTCCATCCACCAGATTGTGGTGGATTTTTATTGATTATCAATTATCTGTCTGCCTTCCATTTATTTATTTATAGCTGGGCTTTTGCAGGCATTTTTGTTAATTTAACTTATTTTTCTTTCATTGGAAGTGGGTTTTGATTGAGGTGCAGAGGGGCTCAATAGCATACTTAATTCTGATAGTTAAGAGCTTTCTTGGTTTCTAAGGGTTCTCCTTGGACAATCCATTTCAGAGGCTAGGAGAAGAAAATGGCTAGAGAATAACCCAGAATCATCTAGTAATGATGGCCCTGTAGTTTTTGACACATCAATCATACCTTGGTGGGCATGGATGAAGAGATTTCATCTACCTGAAGCTGAATTGCTCAATGGTTTGTTCAGATCCATCTTTTCGTTTTCAATATAGATTATAATGCATCGCTGGTCGGATGCTAATCCCACTGATTTTGTTTTATGAGCTTGGTGCAGGTCGCGCTGCAAAGGTAGGTTTCTTTATGGCTTATCTGGTTGATAGCTTGACTGGGGTTGGTCTAGTTGATCAAATGGGCAATTTCTTCTGCAAGACTCTTTTATTTGTTGCAGTTGTGGGTGTACTTCTAATTAGAAAGAATGAAGATATTGAAAACCTGAAAAAACTTCTGGAAGAGGCAACATTTTATGATAAGCAATGGCAAGCAACTTGGCAAGATGAGACCTCAAGTGGTGCCAAAAAAGAATAGTCAGATTGCAGTTTACAATGCATTTCGTCTTGGCTATTATTAGCTGTGATTTGTCTAATGCACTTGAGGATTATGATCAAAGTTCCCATTTCTAACGCAATTCACATTGTTAACCCGTATTGAATTTTGTGCACATGTTTTTCTGTAATGAAATATTGTGCGAGATACATATACTCTGCTTTGGAAGAAATCCCTGTTGAGATAAATTTGCAATCTACTTCCTTTAAGCACCGGGATGCTGCCCATACGCAAATGGTCCGCGGCATTGTCTCCTGTACCATCTTGCTATCATACGAGATAAGACTGCTATAGATGTTGGCATCAGCGAGATCGGTGCAAAAAGAAATTCTGGATGCGTCCGGGTGGTGAAATCGATTCAATGGCGCAGCCATATGTGACACTTGTTGCAAGAATGGCCTCAAACAACTCCCAGAAGAAAGAAACGTTGGTGAGGACTAACATTGTCATCAAGGACAGATAAAACCGGAGACTATTGAAGAAGACGAACAAAAGGATTAAATGGAACTGAGAGGTTTTTGAAGCCAGAAATGCTTCACCATCTTTATCCTCGATCCCTCCAGGAGGGCTTAAACCAGCTTGGAAGGTGACGGTAGCCGTTAATACAACCGTGACCAAAAGATCAGTTCTAACTTGGTTTGGATTACTGCCATTGATATAGAACTCGAAGTACTCTATCCTGTCTTTTGGTGCTTCTCGGGATGAATTTCTGTGTCCGGGAGTGCTTGAAGGAGCAAGCGTCCGTTGCTCTGATTGAGCCAGAATTTGATTTTGAGAATGTTGTGGACAAAGAGTAACGACATTTAAGAAGTGCACTCTCTCCGCACCAGCACGCTTGAGGAGCCTTTCAATATCATCGTAGTTGGAGTCAGATGGAACAAGAACAGCAAGATCCAGCGCTGTCAGGATGCACTTGTTGACAGCATTTACTTGCAACACTATGGGATACACAGGGTTGTGTTTCAGTAGTAATTACAAAGCCAGTCATAAAAACAATCATTAACGATTGAAACAATTATGACCAGTCACTTTCTCTTCTTCTTCCTCTACTTATGGTTGATTAGCGTAAATGTATACATTTTAAGTTAAAAATAAATATCTTACCTGAAGATTGCTTCTAGTTGCAGTAAGTTGGAGGATGGTGTTTCCATCTTCATCCTTATAGTTTAGAATTTCTGACATATTGTTTTGGTTCAGTCCTTCTAAAAAAGTTTGAAGAGCTTGAAACTGATTATTTTTTAGAGCAAGAAGAAGAGCAGTTTCACCCCTCACAGTGACCTCTGAAATAATCATAGGTGAAACTGTAAGAAGATGACTGATTGTTTCAACCATTCCTTTGATGCTAGCACAATGCAGAGTCGTCATTCCATCTTTACCCTCGACATTGCAGAGTTCAACACTAACCTTTAAAAGCTCTCTTACTACCTCCCCGTGCCCATTTGAAGATGCCATATGAATTGCACTGAACCCATATCGTTCCAATTCTCTCACATACTGAAAAACATTAGTTTTGTGTTTGATGAGCTCTTCCACAAAACCAGCATTTCTAAGCATGGCAGCAACGTGCAAAGGAGTATCACAAAACCAGCATTTCTAAGCATGGCAGCAACGTGCAAAGGAGTATCGGCACTGCTAGTCGCTACTCGTTCTAGGATAAGACGATCATCTGACAAAAGCCCAAGCAAAGCTTCAATGTTTCCTTCCCTAGCAGCCATATACAATGCAGGATCCATCCTGTTTGGCCACAATTCACACACTAGCTAGCTTTCTTTGTTATAGACTACCTTACATTTCCCCTCCCGGAAACAAATAACATGAGGCACTTGTATTGGCCCTGCCATATGGTTTGCTTCTTTCTCGCTGGCAGTCCAGATAAAGAATTCTACTCATTCCTTGTTGGTTTGAATAAACAATATTTTTTGTCCCAGTTGCTCCGAGTTTTTGTTCTTGATGGAGTGTGTATACATTGAACCATTCCAAGTACATCAAGTACGAGGCAAGATCTAATTTCCAATAAAATGAATAAATTTTACATGGAAATAGAAAGCTGTACAAATGGAACCTGGTGTGCATTGTCAAATCTAACAATAATCGGTGAGTGACACAAACCTCGATCTGTTTTCTGCAGAATTTGGAAGAACTGTGCTCTTGTCATATTTTAATCCTTCAAAACTATTTATTTTGCTCAACTACTTCCCATAGGTCATACATAAGCTTGAGATGAGCATGTTTCTGTCACACGGAAAAATTGACACTTCTATGAATTCGTATCCGGTTATTGCCTAAAATGAAACATGCAACTCTCACAAGGAACTGTCATGGCCAAGTATGTATTTCGACATCTAAAGACAGATTAATGTCCGTCATCTCTGGCAATGTCCTTGAATTACCCGTCCATACATCACTTGTATTACATTCTAAGGCTAATAGAAATCTATCAATCAACCAACCAACCAATGTACCCATCGTGTTGTGAGGTTAGGAAATAGATTTTGATGGGAGATGATATGATTAATTGGTGATTTGCGGAGTAGTATGCAAAGAAAAGTCAAAAGGTTCAACTATTATTTTGTTGCTTCATGATTTTGATTGGTTCCCCTGCGTTTTGTTCCTTGGTTGATGCCTTCCTTGAGCTTCAAACTGCAGGATAAACCTTTCCTTAATGAATAAGATATGGGCAAAACTAAAACTAGATACTTCAAGTTTCTTCTGCTTCTGTATTACTGATAACCACTGGATGCCTTTTGGAGGGTGCGAAGGATCAAAATGGAAGGCTTCCTTCATGCTTCCCACCCCCTCAATAGAGTAGCCCGTGCAACACGGTTCATCCCAGGACACCCATTCCAAGCTGCAGTTATGAATTTGGCACATTGCCTTCAGGTCAAGGAAAGCACTCATCATGAACCTCTTAAGCTCACAATTGACCTTCGCTACTTCCCACAGGACTCCTTGAATATTCTGCCCACATGCACACGCAGACTAGAATCATTGTATCTTTTTACCAAATATGCAGGATCAACAATAAACCAATCGAAAGGGAGTAATCTTATAGTTATATTCGATGGCAAGCAGCAATCCTCAGAAACAGTTGATATATATACCTTTTGATGGTAGTAAGAAAAAAACATCATATTTGAGCCCTCGTGTTCAAAAAGCATTTATAAAGTAATCGTCAGGGTTATGAAGTTATTATCCAAGCAGACTACATACTTGTTGAGGATTCCACCTAATGCACACGGCACAAGAACATCGCACCCACGAACAAGCAAGTCGTTTTGATCCATTGCATCTCCACCTTGGAAATCCTTCAGGCGTTCAGTGCTCTCCTTGTGCCTTAGCAGAGCGGGAATATCAATTTGGATTTTTAATTGCTCCAGTGGTGTCACTGAGTGCAACAACCTTACCTTCATGCTCATGAATAAACTTTGCCACCCAGGAACCCACATTTCGAAAACCCTAGGCAACAGTTATTCACGTTGTTGAAATAAAATGTCAGGTAAACAGCAAAAATTTATTATTATTTATTTTAGAAATAGATAAAGTTTCACACGGATGATTTCACCTGAATAGCAAACTTCATATTGGAAACTGATTTTCCATATTCGGCCAGTAGAGCTTCTGTTGCAAAGAAAACTCCAAGTCCAGTTGCAGCTTCCCTACCAAGTGATCCCCCTAAATCCTGCAATTCCATTACAATATAGGAATCATTGGCTTCATAAAATACCTTCTACTTTCCAAACATTGATCACACTGAGTCTCTCTGTCTCTCACTTGGATACTTACAATAGGCTTTCCCGTAACAACTGCAGGCGAGTGCCCGTGAAATTTTGAGTATTCATCCGGGATCCATGCCATTGTCTGTACAGTTGAAGAGCAAAAAAATGCATCAGAATTTCAAAATGATGCTATCAACCTAAAATGGCCGTGAGTTTAATTGAAGCTATTGGATACCTGTGAATTAGTTCCCATGTCGGGGGCAGGAACATCCCTGTGAATTCCAATAAGATCAGGGACCTTTTGAGTAAAAACAGGAGTTAGACGTTCTAACTCACTAGTGCTCATCTCCCTCGGATCACAGCCAATACCTCCCTGTGCTCTGCCATATGGAATGGCTGCTACTGCTGTCTTCCATGTCATTAGTTGAGCCAGAGCATTCACCTCATCTGGGTCAGTCTTGAACAAAAAAAATTATCATAGTTAATGCTTGGTACAAGTGGAAGGAAAACATAAGTGCAATGGATTATGTTATGCCAGTCCATTAGAGAAGTCAGCAGTTATAAAAACTCCATATGAAACTATCTGAAAGAATTAAATCGTGACTAGTCAGACACTTCCTCGAGAAAATGTTTAGGCCCTTACTTTCAAGGTTTTAGCTTCTTGTGTGAAGTGGTAACTCACCAGTATTGTCATACCTGGTTGCACTATCATATTAAAAGAAATATTCTTGCACAGAGACCTGAGTAATATGATCCCTTAGTGAATTTTGTAAGCACGTAGAACAAACAATGGGAAGACTGATATGATTCTGCATAATGCAGTTTAGCTCAATCTGTGGAACATATACGTAGGCAGTCAAAATCTATCAACAAAAGAGTGTAAACAAATTCCCAGGCTCAAGGTACCCTTTAAGACGGTATAGAAAAAGACATAATACACTAACTCCTTGACATTAAATATAATTATTTAACATCATAAACAAATAAGTAATATTTCTGGGCTAATTGTTCGAGCACATGCTCCAAAACGACAAAAAATTGATCACTTGAGTCAGCAGCATTCTTGACAAATTATGGCTTTATTTATAAAATTTTAAGCGTGCGCAAATTATTCCAATGATGCTTTGATGTGATAAGTGGTATCATGCAAACAACAACTGCATATTCATACCATCATCAGTAAACAGTTCTCTTCTCCATAATGAAAGTATTAGCACATCATATAGTCAAATGCTGTTTAATCATCGGAACAAGCATTCAATGGCAGTTAAAGCAGGCAATCCTAAAAAAGGAAAGTGTTTCAATGAGATGGAAATCCGGTTCTAGCAGTATGAAACCAACAAGGTCAAAAATAACTCAACTGGAAAATATCTTTAGTAAAATGATGGAAAGATCGACAAAATAACCCTGTTTCTTAATTTCTCAATCATGATAAATGAAACCATAAGTGGGTTAAATCTAACAAGTTATCTTTCTTGAATCACTGTCTTCTACTAACTGATAAATAAATATCATTCAATCAATGGAATCAAGGACGATTTTGTCATATTTACAAAACCACATCTTTTTATTGTCATCATAACTGTTATCAGCTCCATGTATTATATATCTAAACCTCAAAATGAATCAAATATTTTGGATGGAACTTCTCTTGATGATGCACGAGATTGAGCAGAAAGAGTCTTATTACAAAACAAAGAATCATGGCCTCAAAATAGCCATGCAAAAATATTTTACCTGGACCTGAAATACCTGAAACCAAATCAATCAATCTAGCTTGAGTATATCCTCAGCATCACTTTATTAACTTAGAACATGAAAATTGATAGACATAAGAAGAATTAAACTCACAAAAAAAAATAAAAAAAAATCAATGGATCACCTTAGGATGGTAGCGGATTCCACCTTTCATCGGTCCTTGGGCATTTGCATGTTGGATTCTAAATCCTATGAAGAATGCAAGAGAGCCATCTGTAAGTTATAAATTATAAATTTATAGCATTCAAATTCATTAATAAAGAATTTATAATATTTAAATTATATCTCTTAACTCTCCGTTACTTTAAAATTTAAATTAATATTAAATAATTATAATATTAAAAATTTTTAATAAAAAAAAATTTATAAATTAAAAGATATTTTATTTTGTTAAAGTTTTTAAAGTTAAAATTCTTGTTCAATACTATTTTGAGAGGACTTAAAGAGTTTAAAAAAATTTTAATAACATTCAAAAATATTAAAAAAGATAATGACAAAAGGTTAGTTAACTATTGCTAGAGCAACTATGGCCAAATTAAGAAGAACAAAAGTGAAAAGTAAAATTTACTTTAATTTCTCGGACGGGGATCAAAAGGCTTTTGTGAAAGCTTAGAATCTAACCCAAGAATACGAGCTGCATGGCGAAAGTTGCAGTTGGTGGCTGCAAGAGCATTCATGGCTGAAGAAAACAGTGAAACTTGACAGACTACTCGAAACCGAAAGGAAAGTAAAGCAAGAACTTAAGCAAACAAGATGTGTAAATAAATATATAAAGGGCTGTGCAGCTGCGAATGTGATACTGTGGTTGGTTGCACGTCAAAGGGAACCATGGGACAAACATTAAGGTTTGGCGAGTAGGCTTTTAGCTAGCGTTATGTTGGGATACTGTTCTGCCGCTACCGGTTAATACGGAGGGAAAATTGCCAAGGGTAATCTAGTATCCAACAGAGATCTTACACCTTTCAGTCTCAACTCTCGTGTTTTGTAGTTCCCCAGATTCTGCTCTAAATAAATCTTTCTAAACTATTAAATCTGTGATATTGTGATGCAAGAATACATCTAAGTTGAGATATTCCATTTAGTACTAGTGGTGATGCACTGTAGTACTTCAACTGCAGTTCAACGATTTTAAGGATACCCTTATCAAACGTTGTTTCCAACTTTGTTTGACTCTAATAGTTTGCATTGTATTGCATTATTCGGTTGATAATATTGATCGATCAAAACAAAGGCTTCCGCTGGCCTCTTACCTTCCTTTCTATGGCCTGACATCTTTCCATTGGGTTCTCCACCAACACTAAATGTTATTCTTATATATGCATGCTTCCCACCTATCTGTTTATGCATACATAAATTATAAATATGTTATGCATCTAAAAAACTCCGCAAGAAGAGAAATATACCATCGGCAACTCAAAGTTTCAACATGCCAACCAAAATGGTAAATCAGCTCTCTTGTTTTCTCTCACTTCTTGTGTTATGTCATGTATGTATGTGTAATGTATTTATGTATGCATGTAAAGCGAGAGACTGAAATGATAGGCTGACTAATGATGGCTAGTGATTTGAATTTCAGGCAAAGTTTTATAGAGAAAAGAGAGTGTTAATCACAACGTATGAAGAGAAGCCTAGATGGAAAATGGTGTCACCAAGTCAGCATCATTATCATCTTCATCATCACCATCATCATTATCTTCACAATGCTTCTGCAGGTAAACAATACAGTAGGAGGGCCGAGCTTCTTCGTTATTCCGAAAGTCTAAGGCAGTCTGCTCGACCCACTCTCTTACATCCATACCCAACACCTCCCAACAATCGGCAACCTGCAACCAAAGTATTTCCCCATCTTAACATCTTGCACATATTTGGCATATAAAATA
>BNST01000958.1:0-12338 GCA_019650275.1 Xylocarpus granatum
ATGGAAGTGATGCTACAGCAAGGTATTATCCAACCTAGCACCTCCCCTTTTTCTTCTCCCATTATACTTGTTAGAAAGAAAGATGAAACTTGAAGGTTTTGCACCTATTACCAAGCACTCAACCAAGCGACTGTCAAGGATTGTTTCCTGGTCCCAACGATCAATGATATGCTGAATGAGTTACATGGAGAAAAGTTGTTTACCAAGCTGGATCTCAAGGCTAGATATCATCAAATATGCATGAAAGAAGAGGATGTGCAGAAGACAGCATTTCGAACTCATAGTGGACACTACGAGTACCTAGTCATGCCTTTCAAACTACGCAACACACCCTCCACCTGTCAAGCCACCGTGAATGATATCTTCAAACCCTATTTGTGCAGGTTTGTATTCATTTTCTTTGATGACATTTTGGTCTATTCTAGGAACCATGATGATCATATAGAACACTTAGCAAAAGTGCTAGAGGTGTTAAGAAGAAATCACTTCGTTATCAAGCCATCCAAGAGGAGCTTGAATAACTCAGTCACATCATATCCAAAGATGGAGTAAAGGTAGACCAACAAAAGATAGGAGCTATGCAAACATGGTTGACTCCTAAGAATGTCACAGAACTTAGAGGATTTCTAGCCTTGATGGGCTATTACCGCCGATTTCTTCACAAAAACAGTTCCATAGCAAATCCATTGACGGATTTGCTGAAGAAGGGCTAATTCCTATGGAATGAGAAGAGTGAAGATGCATTCAAGTTGTTAAAGCAAGCCATGTGTGAGACCCCAATGTTAGCATTGCCCGACTTCAACCAAACCTTCAAGCTTCACACTGACTTATGTCAAGATGGAATAGGTGCTGTCCTAAGTCAAACTGGAAGACCTATTACATACATGAGCAGAGTCTTAGGGCCCATGAAGAAGGAATCGTCAATTTATGCCAAGGAGATATTGGCCATCATCCGTGCAGTCAAGGTATGGCGACCTTACTTTCTTGGGAGGAAGTTCCCTGATCATTACGGATCAACAACCATTGAGAAGCCTCATGGAGCAGAAAATTACCACATCAAAACAGCAAAAGTTCCTTCTCAAGTTGCTGGATGAAATAATCTACATACTGGGCATGGAAAACAAGGTGGCAGATGCATTGTACAAAAGCAATGGAGGACAAGTGTTGTGGACAGCATGTGAGCCTAATGACGCATGCCTCACTGCCATTAGTGGAGCAGAGTGGAATGCATGGACAGAAATCAAAGAGACAATAGAAATCAAGAAGGGTTTAGCTTCAACAAGTTGTTCACGTCAAGGAGAAGTCTTGGGATAGGAGAACATGCCATATGGAAGTCCCAATCTTTGAAGGAAACAAGAAGATAAAAACCAGCAGATATAGGAGATAAGATAAGGATAAAGAGGTTTAGTCAAAATAGGATTAGTCAATCCTGGAAGTTGATCCTGCACACTGCCAAATGCGTTTGATGCCTCTACTGTGCCAGCAAGGATGTTCTTATCACTCCAGAAAGCTCGTCCCGTGCACTGCCGAATGCGCCTGAAACTCCTCCCATGCCTGCGAGGTTTTTTTAGTCGCTCCATGAAGTTCATCCCATAGACTGCCAAACGATCCTTGACAGTTGCTTGGTTGAGTGCCCGATAATCGGTGCAAAACCTCCAAGTTCCATCTTTCTTTCTAACAAGTAGAATGGGAGAAGAAAAGGGTGAGGTGCTAGGTCGGATAATACCTTGCTGTAGCATCTCCTCCACTTGTCTTTCAATCTCATTCTTTTGGAAGTGTGCATACCGGTAAGGTGCTACATTAATCGCCTTGGTTTCGTCGATTAATGGGATGGCATGGTCGTAATGTCTTGAGGGTGGTAGTCCTTGTGGCTCTCCTAAGACATCTCTGAATTGCTCCAAAAGATCCCTTACTCCTCTTGGTATGTCTTCGTGTGTAGGATGTTCGGCTGTGTTTTCCTCTTTTGTGGCCAATAGAATTGCAAAACATTGTGCCCTTTTTCTGTATAATCGTTCAAGGGTACTTACCTCACAATGATGCGCTGCATTGGTGGTGGATGCCTCCCATGTGCAGTCCCTTCCCTTCCATTGGAAGTGCATGGCCATGGATTCATAGTCGAACATTATCTTGCCTATGGTTTTAAGCCAAGCATTGCCTAAAACCACATCAAGACCTGCCAGGGCTAACACATGCAGTTCCGCTTCTATTTTGACTCCTTGAATCTGCATAGCTACTGGCTGGATTAATTGTGTGCACTTGAGCTTCTGTCCGCTTGCCACTCTTACCTCAAAGGGTGCAATCTTTTTTGGACGTAGCTGAAGTGTTTTGACCAATTTCGAGTTGATAAAGTTATGAGTAGCTCCACTATCTATCAACACTAAAATGTTTTTTCCGTTAATGGTTGTGAATAACCTCATGGCAGTAGGCTTGGTGGTTGCCCCTACTGCATGCAAATTGATTTCGCCTTCTTCCGCATGATCTGGGGAGTGTTCTGACTCTGCTTCCTCCTCGCTGTCCATGCAGCTGTCTTGTTCTTCCTCGCTGTTTTCCTCGTGTTCTTCATCACTTACTACTTCAATGATGTTGAACAGTCCTTTCTTGCACTTGTGGCCAACTTGCCACTTATCGTTGCACCTAAAACATAGGCCTCTTTCGATCCTCCTGTTGATTTCTTCGGTGGATAGTTTGAGAGGGTCCTTTGTTTTTGGGGCCACTGTCTTACTTGATGAGGGTGCTTTACTTAGTTTGTCCGAGGGTTTGATGACCTTGGTTGTGCTGCGGGTGATGCTTCTCCCATCGTTGATGAGTCTCGCCAATCGAATGCACTGAGTGAGAGAGTTTGGATCCCTCATCTTCACTTCTCGGCTTAGCCAAGGTACAAGGCCATCTAGAAAAGTGCCAATTAGTGCACTATCTGGCCAATGTCCTACCAATTCGGCTAACCTTTTCGAATTCTTCAAGGTAACTTTCTAGAGATCCTTCTTGCCTTATCTTGGCAAGCTGTCCCTCATAGTTTGTCATGCTGGATGGGCCAAATCTGTTCACTAACTCTTGTGTGAACCTTGTCCAGCCTATCCTTCTCCCTTCTCGGCCATAGGTGGCCTTAAGCCAATGCCACCATTGGTTGGCTCTCCCACATAGGTGATAGGATGCAAACTCAACCCTTTCACCTCTTTCAATACCTTGTTTTTCAAAGTAAAATTCAGCCTTGGAGATCCATTCGGTTGGATCTCCCTTCTCAAAGGTAGGGAACTCGATTTTTACCTTAGGCCGTGTGTAATGGCTTGGGCTGTCGTAGTGCCAATCTTCCCTCCTTGTGGTGTGCCATGATTCTGCCTCAGGGTGATTTCGTACCCTTCTTGGTTGCCATGATGCAGGCCTCCTGTCCAGCACCTCCTCATTGTCGCTATAATCATTGTAGTGATCATGGGGCAGGTGTTCGTTTGGTGAAGTCTCCCTCCTGCTTCCCAAACTTGTGCGCCTTTTCCCCCTTTCTTGAGAGGGAAACTGCTCCTGGTCAGAATCTTCCTCATGCACTTGGTGCCGTGTGATTTTAGATTGAAGCCTCCTAGACGTTTGTGGTAGGTGGCTGTTTCTGCCTGACTCGGTTTGGACTTGTTTTCCGGCCATTCGGGGTGTGTCTCTTTTCAATTGTTCAAGAGAATGAATGATAGATGATAGTTGGTGTTTGATATCACCTACCTGGTCATTGATCGCATTCTGGTTTCTCTCCAAGGCAAGGATTCTTCCACGGTTGGTGGCTGAGAAATCTTCTCCAGTTTGTTCCTGTGGTGCGGGTGAATGCTGCCGAGATGACATGGTAACCTCGATGCCTTGCAATTGACTGGTGTCTGTGCTGCTGTCTCAACTAGAGCACTAATTTGTAGAGGTGATTGTGCTTCTTCTCAACTGGTGGTTGTGCTGATCTCTCAATGAAAGCACCAATTTGTTGGGGTCCCGATTTTTTTCCCCAACTTTTCTACACCTTAGGGGTCAGCACGCCTACTGGAATCCTTCCTAACTTGCTGTCCCGTTTGATTCTTGAGTTCTTTTCTTATTTTATATCCCCTAAGCTGTCCTTCGGGTTAACTAATATATATAAAGATATGTTGGATAGGCAAGACAACTCTTAAACCTATCACAACTTGCCTTGGTTGAAGAAGACAACTCTTAACTTCAACCTTAGCTCTTAAGCAAGGAAGACAACTCTTAACCTTAACTTAAGCCCAAGTTATCTCAAGACAACTCTTAAAAGATAACCGAAAATATAAACAAGAATAGAAGCAAGAATGCTTACCTTTGATTCTTGATTAATGAATGAGAAAATAACAAAATTCGTAGCTTATTCCTCCTCACAAATAATGGGCTGTATTTATAGTCCTAAGACAGCCTTATCCTAATTTAACTAGTACTTAGGTTCCTTATCCACTTAGGATATGTTTTCCTAAGTCAACAAGCTTTTCTAAGTCAAATAAAACATTATCAAGATAGACCTTATCCTTTGTGTCCTAATCCTACTAGGATTCTTGGTCTTTCTTGAATTCCTACTTAGACTAGAATTCCTACTTTATCTTGTTTTCTACAGCAGCTGGACTTCCTCTTGGCTTATCCTTCTAGGACTAGGACTCTCAATAAGTATCCTTCTGCCCTTAGAATTCTTCTTGTCGCGACTATCCTATTGCTACTGGAATTCATCATGTGTGTCCTGCTGCTGCTGGAATTCTCCTTGGCTTTCATTTCCGCCATTGATTAGGACTGAGTCAGAACCTGGCTGTGCTTCACTGCTTGCTGCGTGCATGCTGGTTGTGCACACTTGCTGGTTGGTTGCTGCCTCTCTTGCTGCCTGGCGCCTTGCGCGCATTCTCTCACGCTCCCTTTGCCTCCTAAGGTCCTCAACACAGAGGCATCGAACGTGACCGGCAGTGCTTGGGACAGACTTCCAGGAGTGACGGGAAAATCCCCACGGGCTCGGTAGAGGCATCGGACACATGCAGCAGTGCTTAGGACGAAACTTCCGGGAGTGACCGGAAAATCCCTGCGAGCTTGGCACAGGCATAGGACGCGTTTTGCAGTGCTTGGGACGAACTTCTGGGCAGCGACCGGAACACCCCCATGGGCACGGCAGTTGCATCGGATACATTTGGCAGTGTGCAGGGGGAAACTTCCAGGGAGTGGCCAGAAAGTTCCCGCAAGCTCGGCAGAAGCGTTGGATGCATTTGGCAGTCCACAGGACGAACTTCTAGGAGCAACCGGAACATCACTGAGGGCATGGCAGAGGCTTTAGGTGCATTCAGTAGTGCATGGTATGAACTTCCGGGAGTGACTGGAATATGCCCACGGGCGCAGCAGAGGCATTGGGACTCAATCGGTAGTGCAAAGGACAACTTGCAGGAGTGACTGGGACATCCCTGTGGGCGTGTCATCAGCGTTGGTTGCATTGGTAGTGCGCTGGACGAACTTCTAGGAGCAACCCAAACATCCCCGCGGGCACATCAGCGGTGTCGGGCACATTGAGCAGTGCATGGGATGAACTTCCAGGAGCAACTAGAACATCCATGCGGGTGCAGTTGAATTGTCTGGCACATTCGACAGTCATGGGACAAATTTCTAGGGAGCGACCGGAACATCCCCGCAGGTGCGGCAGAGGTGTCGGACACATTCATCAGTGCTCGGAAGGAACTTCCAGGGAGAGACTGGAAAATCCCCTTGGGCATGGTAGAGGCGTCAGACACGTTTGGCAGTCCACGGGATGAACTTCCAAGAGCGACCGAAAATCCCTGCAGGCTCAGCAGTGGCATCGGATGCATTCGGCAGTGCTCGGGACGAACTTCCGAGAGCATCCAGAACATCCCCACAGGCATGGCAGAGGTGTTGGGCGCGTTCGGCAGTGCACCAGATGAACTTTCGGCAGCGATCAGAACATTCCCGCAGGCGTGGTAGAGGCGTAGGGTGCATTCGGCAGTGCTCGGCACAAACTTCTGAGATTGGAAAATCCTAGCAGGCTCGGTAGAGACGTCGGACATGTTCGGCAGTCCTCGGGATGAACTTCCGAGAGTGATCAGAAAATCCCCGCATGCACCGCAGGCTCAGCAGATGCTTCAGATGCGTCCGATAGTGCTCGGGACGAACTTACGAGAGTGACCAGAACATCCCTGCAGGCACAGCAGAGGGTCGGGCGCATTCATCAGTGCGCTGGACAAACTTCCGGGGGCAACTAGAGCATTCCTGCAGGGTGTGGCAGTGCCGCCAGATACATTCGGCATTGCACAGGACAAACTGCCAGGAGCGCCTGGAACATCCCTAAGGGTGCGGCGGAGGCTTCGGGGTGCATTGGGCAGTGCATGGTATGAACTTCCGTCGGCGACTGGAACATCGCTGCAGGCGCAGCTGAATCGTCTGGTGCATTCGGTAGTCACGGGACGAACTTCGAGAGTGACCGAACATCCCCACAGGCGTGGCAGAGGCGTTGGACGCCATCGGCAGTGATTCGGACGAACTTCCAGGGACCAACAGGAAAATCCCCACAGGCTTGGTAGAGGCGTCGGATGCATAACTTCTGGGAGTGACAGGAAAATCCCTGCAAGATTGGTAGAGGCATAGGATGCATTCGGCAGTGCTTGGGATGAACCTTTGGGAGTGACCGGAACATCCCTGCGGGCAGCAGCAGTATCAGACACGTTCAGCAGTGTGCGGGAGGAACTTTCAGGAGCAACTGGAAAGTCCTCTCGGGCTCAGTAGAAGCATTGGATGCATTCGTCAATGCTTGGGACAAACTTCTGGGAGTGAACGGAACATCGCCGAGGGCACGGCAGAGGCTTTGAGCACATTCGGCAGTGCACAGGATGAACTTCCGGGAGTGACCGAAACATCCCTGTGGGCATGGCAGCGAGTCGGGCATGTTCGGAAGTGCGCGGGACGAACTTGCAGGAGTGACCGGATCATCCCTGTGGGTGCGGAGGTGGCATTCAGTGAGTTCTACAGTGTGCAGGATGAGCTTCTGGGAGCGACTGTAAGATCCCCGCTGGCTTGGCAGAGGTGTCGGGCGCATTGGGCAATGCGCGGGACAAACTTCTGGGAGCAACTGGAACATCCCCACTGGCGCGGCAGAGGCATCGGGTGCATCAGCAGTGCACAGAACGAACTTTTGGGAGCGATTGGAACGTCCCTAAGGGTGTGCTAGAGGCTTTGGGTGCATTCGGCAGTGCACGGGACAAACTTCCAGGAGTGACTGCAAAGTCCCCGCGGGCATGGTAGAGGCTTTGGGTGCGCTGGGCAGTGTGCGGTATGAACTTTTGGGAGCGACCGAAAAATCCCTGCAGGTGCGGCAGAGGCATCAGGCGCATTTGGCAGTGCACGGGATGAACTTCCGGGAGCAACTGGAAAATCCCTGCCGGCACGGCAGTGCACGGGACAAGCTTCCGGGAGCAACTAGAAAATCCCCACAGGCTTGGTGAAGGTGTCACACGCATTTGGCAGTGCTTGGGATAAACTTCCGGGAGCCACTGCTGTGCACAGGGTGGCATGTGGCAAAATTTCCAGAGCAACCCGAACATCCCTGCAGGTGCAGCAGTGGCATTGGACACATTTGGCCACTGCTGTGCCTGCATGGATGTTCCGTCACTCCTGGAAGTTCGTACCATGCACTGCCCAATGCGCTTGAAGCCTCTGCCGGGCCCGCAGGGGATGTTTCAGTCACTTCCGGAAGTTTGTACCATGCACTGCTGAATGCGCCCGAAGCCTCTGCCACACAAGCTGGGATGTTCCAGTTGCTCCCAGAAGTTTGTCTCACGCTCTGCGAATCTGGCGGGGATGTTCTGGTTGCTCCCAGAAGTTCGTTCCAAGCACTGCCGAATGCGTCCGATGCCTATGCCCAGTCCTCAGGGATTTTCCGGTCAATCTCAGAAGTTTGTCCCATGCCCTGCCGAACGCGCCGATGCCTCTGCCATGCCCGCGGGTATGTTCCGGTCGCTCCTGGAAGTTTGTCCTTGGAACTGCCCAACGCGCTCGAAGCCTCTACCATGCCCACGGGGATGTTACGGTCACTCCCAGAAGTTTGTCCCGGGCACTGGCGAATGTGTCCGATGCCTCTGCCGAGCCTGCAGGGGATGTTCCAGTCACTCCCAGAAGTTCGTCCCGTGCACTGCTGAGCATGTCCGACACCACTGCTGCACCCGCAGGGATATTCGGGTCGTGCACGGAAGTTCGTACTATGCACTGCCAAATTTGCCCAATGCCTCTGCCATGCCCCTGGGTATGTTCGGTCACTCCCAGAAGTTCATCCCGACCACTGCTGAACATGTCGAAGCCTCTACCGAGCCCGGGGGGATTTTTCGGTCACTCCCAGAAGGTCGTACCATGCACTGCTGAACACGTCCAAAGCCTTTGCCTCGCCCATGGGGATGTTCCGGTCTCTCCTAGAAGATTGCGCACTACCCAACACGCTAGAAGCCTCTGCCACGCTTGGGGGGATGTTCCAGTAGTCCCGGAAGTTCATCCTGTGCACTGTTGAATGTGCCCGATGCCTCTGCCACGGCTGCGGGGATGTTCCAGTGATCCTGGAAGTTCGCTCTGCACACTGCCAAATGTCCTCAATGCCTCCGCCATGCCTGCAGGGATGTTCTGGTCGCACCCCGGAAGTTCGTCCCGCTCACTGCCCAATGTGCCCAAAGCCTCTACTGATCCTGCAGGGATGTTCCAGTCGCTCTGGGAAGTTTGTTCCGCGTACTGCCAAATGCGCCTGATGTCTCTGCCACCTCCTGTGGGGATGTTCCAGTAACACCCACAAGTTCGTCCCGCACACTGCCCAATGCACCTGATGCCTGTGCCGCGACTACGGGGATGTTCCGGTCGATCCCAGAAGTTTGTCCCACGCACTGCGAACGCATCCAATGCCTGTGCCGCGCCTGCAGGGATGTTCCAGTCGCTACCGAAAGTTCATCCCGCGCACTGCTGAATGTGCCCGATGCCGCTGCTGCATCCGCGGGGATGTTACTGTCACTCCCCGAAGTTTGTCTCGTGCACTGCCGAATGCACCCTACTCCTCTTCTGCACCCGCGGGGATGTTCCAGTCGCTCTCGTAAGTTTGTCCCACACACTGCCCAACATGCCCGAAGCCTCCCACGTGCCCACGGGGATGTTCTGGAAGCTCCCAGAAGTTCATCCCACGCACTGCCAAATGCGCCCGACGCCGGTGCCACACCCACGAGGATGTTACCATTGCTCCCCAAAATTCATCTCGTGCACTGCCAAACGCACCCTACTCCTCTTCTGTGCCTACAGGGATGTTCCAGTTGCTCCCGTAAGTTCATCCAACACACTGACCAATGTGCCCAAAGCCTCCCACGTGCCCACAGGGGATGTTCTAGAAGCTCCCAGAAGTTCATCCCGTGCACTGCCCAACCGGTCCGGAGCCTCTACCATGCCTGCGGGGATGTTTTTGTCCCGCGCACAGCCGAACATGCCCGATGCCTATACAGCGCCCACGGTGATGTTCTGGTTGCTCCCAGAAGTTCGTGCCGCACAGGCCAATGCACCTGAAGCCTTTGACATGCCCATGGGGATGTTCAGGTCGCTCCCACATGTTTGTCCACCGCATTGCCGAGTGCAACCGATGCCGCTGCTGCATGTGCAGGGATATTCTGGTCGCTCCAGGAAGATCATCCCTCGCTCGGCCGAATGCGCCTGACGCCTCTGCATGCCCATGAGGATGTTCCGGTCGCTCCTGGAAGTTTAACCCGCGCACTACCGAAACGCATCCAATGCTGCTGCCGTGCCCACAGGGATATTCTGGTCGCTCCTGAAGTTCGTCCTGATCACTGCCAAATGCATCCGACCATGCTGCCATGCCTGCAGGGAATGTTTTCGGTCGCTCCCAGCAGTTTGTCCGGCACACTGCCGAAATGCGGCCGATGCCTCTACCCCACCCGCGGGGATGTTCCAGTCACTCCCTGGAACTTCGTCCCATGCACTGCTGAATGCACCTGATGCCTTCGCTGTGCCTGCGAGGATGTTCAAGCATTGCCAAGAAGCAATGGAGGTCAAGCATGTGAGCCTAATGATGCATGCGTCATTGCCATCAGCGGAGTAGAGTGGAATGTATGGACAGAAATCAAGCAAGCAATAAAGATTGACCCTCAAAGCCAAGAGCTCACAGAAAAGATCAAGAATTTTGACCCTAAGGTTAGTAGCAGAGGCTTCAAGCGTGTTGGGCAGTAGGCAGGACAAACATTTAGGAGCAACTGGAACATCCCCGCGGACAAACTTCCAGGGCAACCTAAACAGTACGGGACAAACTTCCGGTAGTGACTGGAACAACCCCTTGGGTGCAGCAGAGGTGTCGGATGCATTTGGCAGTGCTTAAGAAAAACTTCAGCGAGCAACCGGAATATCCCCATGGGCATGGCAGATGGATGGGCACACTCTGCAGTGCACGGGATGAACTTCCGGGAGTGACCAGAACATCCGAGCGGGTGTTGCAGTGGCATCAGCCGCATTGTTCAGTGCATGGGATGAACTTCTGGGAGCGACCGAAACATTCCCATGGATGCAGCAGAGGCGTCGGCGTGCTCAGCAGTGCACGGGGCAAACTTCCAGGAATGACCAAAACATCCACCTGAGTCTGGCATAGGCGTCAGACACGTTCTGCAGTGCTTGTGACAAACTTCCAGGAGTGACCGAAACATCCGCTGGGTATGGCAGAGGATTTGGACGCATTCCGCATTGCGCGGGAAGAACTTTTGGTAGTGACAAGAACATCCCTGCTGGCACAGTAATGGAGTCGTGCATGTTTGGAAGTGCGCGGGACGAACTTATGGGAGTGGCCGGAGCATACCCTGGGTGTGGCAGGGGCTTCTAGCGCGATGGGCAGTGCATGGGACGAACTTCTGGGAGAGACCGGAACATCCCCACCGGTGTGGCTGCCGCATCCTACGCATTCGGCTGTGCACGAGATGAACTTCCAGAAGTGACCAGAACATCCCCATGAGCACGGCACAGGCATCGGGTGCGTTCGGCAGTGCATGCAACGAACTTCGGGGAGTGACCAGAACATCCCTACAGGCACAGCAGTGGCATCAGGTCATCCAGCAATCTATGCCAAGAAGAGTACTTGTTGAGAACCTAAGTATGCAGGAAATGCAATGGGCAGAAAATGAGGCAGCAAAGGAGAGCATGGGCCAGAAAATGTGCATAACAAGCATGGCAACAGCAAGTATGCAGCCCAGCAGTGAAGCCCGGCCAATATTTGACTTAATCCTAATTAATGAAGGACATTCACACCAACAGGAGTTCCAGCAGAAGAAGGATAATTGCATCAAGAAGAACTCTGGCAGCGACCGGAACATCCCCATGGGCGTAGCAGAGGCTTCGGGCATGTTGGGCAGTAGGCAGGACAAACTTCCAGGAGGGACTGGAACATCCCCATGGGCAAACTTTCAGGGCAACCTAAACAGTACGGGACAAACTTCTGGTAGTGACTGGAACAACCCCTTGGGTGCAACAGAGGTGTCGGATGCATTTGGCAGCACTTAGGACAAACTTCAGCGAGCAACCGCAACATCCCTACGGGCATGGCAGATGGATGGGCACACTCTGCAGTGCACGGGATGAACTTTTGGGAGTGACCAGAACATCCGAGCGTGTGTTGCAGTGGCGTCAGCTGCGCTGTTCAGTGCATGGGATGAACTTCTGGGAGCGACCGAAACATCCCCATGGATGCAGCAGAGGCGTCGGCGTGTTTGGCAGTGCACAGGACAAACTTCCAGGAATGACCAAAACATCCACGTGGGTGTGGCATAGGCGTCGGACACGTTCTGCAGTGCTTGTGACGAACTTCTGGGAGTGACCGGAACATCCCCTGGGTATGGCAGAGGCTTTGGACGCATTCAGCATTGCGCGGGAAGAACTTTTGGTAGTGACAAGAACATCCCTGCTGGCACAGTAGCGGAGTCGTACATTTTCGGAAGTGCGCGGGACAAACTTATGGGAGTTGCTGGAGCGTACCCTGGGTGTGGCAGGGGCTTCTGGCGCATTGGGCAGTGCATGGGACGAACTTCTGGGAGAGACCGGAACATCCCCACAGGTGTGGCTGTGGCATCCGGCACATTCGGCTGTGCACGAGACGAACTTCCAGAAGCAACCAGAACATCCCCATGAGCACGGCACAGGCATTGGGTGCGTTCGGCAGTGTATGCAATGAACTTCGGGGAGTCACCAGAACATCCCTGCAGGCACAGCAGCGGCATGGGGTGCATCCAGCAGTGCATGGCATGAACTTCCTGGACCCACAAGGATGTTTTGGTCGCTCCTGGAAGTTTGTCCCACGTACTGCCCAATGCGCA
>BNST01000959.1:0-77459 GCA_019650275.1 Xylocarpus granatum
GCCTTGGTTGAAGAAGACAACTCTTGACTTCAACCTAAGCTCTTAAGCAAGGAAGACAACTCTTAACCTTGTCTTAAGCACAAGTTATCTCAAGACAACTCTTAAAAGATAATCGAAAATATAAACAAGAATGGAGCAAGAATGCTAACCTTGATTCTTGATTATTGAATGAGAAAATAACAAAATTCGGAGCATATCTCCTTCTCATAAATAATGGGCTGTATTTATAGTCCTAAGACAGCCTTATCCTAATCTAACTAGTACTTAGGTTCCTTATCCACTTTAGGATATGTTTTCCTAAGTCAACAAGCTTTTCTAAGTTATCTAAAACATTATCAAGATAGACCTTATCCCATTGTTTCCTAATCCTACAAGGAGTCTTGGTCTTTCTTGAATTCCTACTAAGACAAGATTTCCTACTTTGACTAAGTCCTTTCTGTCCTTATCTTATCTTCTCTCCTACAGCTGCTGACTTCTTCTTGCCCTTTCCTTCTTGGATTAGACTTATGCTGTGGCGTGTCCTTCCTCTCCAAGACTTCTCTTTGGTGTGGTCCCCTTGCTGAAGTAAACCTGCCAAGACGTCCTGCTGCTGCTGGAGTTCTTCATGCGGTCTATGTCCTTCTCCTGCTGTAACTCTTCTTGACATGGACGTGTTGCTACTGTTGGAGTTTTTCTTGATGCGATTGTCCTTCTTCTGTTGGAACTTATGTTGGATAGGCAAGACAAAGTTGTCCTTCAACTTGCGTTGTTTGAAGAAGACAACTCTTCACTTCAACCTAAGCTCTTAAGCAAGGAAGACAACTCTTCACCTTGTCTTAAGCCCAAGTTATCTCAAGACAACTCTTAAAAGATAACCGAAAATATAAACAAGAAAGTAAGCAAGAATGCTAACCTTGATTCTTGATTATTGAATGAAAAATAACAAAATTCGGAGCATATCTCCCTCCTCACAAATAATGGGCTGTATTTATAGTCCTAAGACAGCCTTATCCTAATCTAACTAGTACTTAGGTTCCTTATCCACTTTAGGATATGTTTTCCTAAGTCAACAAGCTTTTCTAAGTTATCTAAAACATTATCAAGATAGACCTTATCCCATTGTTTCCTAATCCTACAAGGATTCTTGGTCTTTCTTGAATTCCTACTAAGACAAGATTTCCTACTTTGACCAAGTCTTTCTGTCCTTATCTTATCTTCTCTCCTGCAGCTGCTGACTTCTTCTTGCCTTTCCTTCTTGGATTAGACTTATGCTGTGGCGTGTCCTTCCTCTCTAAGACTTCTCTTTGGCGTGGTCCCCTTGCTGAAGTAAACCTGCCAAGACGTCTGCTGCTGCTGGAGTTCTTCATGCCGTCTATGTCCTTCTCCTGCTGCAACTCTTCTTGATATGGACATGTTACCACTGTTGGAGTTCTTCTTGATGCGATTGTCCTTCTTCTGCTGGAACTTATGTTGGATAGGCAAGACAAAGTTATCCTTCAACTTGCATTGTTTGAAGAAGACAACTCTTCACCTTGTCTTAAGCCCAAGTTATCTCAAGACAACTCTTAAAAGATAACCGAAAATATAAAGAAGAATAGAAGCAAGAATGCTAACCTTGATTCTTGATTAATGAATGAAAACATACAAATTCGAAGCATATCTCCCTGCTAACAAATAATCGGTTGTATTTATAGTATTGGACAACCTTTTCCTAATTTAACTAGTACTTATGTTCCTTATCCACTTAGGACAAGTTTTGCTTAGTCAACAAGGTTTCCTAAGACAACTAGAATCTTATCAAGATAGACCTTATCTAAAGGTATCCTAATCCTTTAGGGATTCTTGGTCTTTCTTGATTATCTACCTAGACTAGAATTCCTACCTTATCTTGTATTCTGCAATGGCTAGACTTCCTCTTGGCTTATCCTTCTAGGACTAGGACTCTCAATACGTATCCTTCTGCCCTTAGAATTCTTCTTGTCACAACTATCCTATTGCTACTGGAACTCATCATGCATGTCCTGCAGCTTCTGATAGAACTCCTCTTGGTGTAGATGTCCTGCTGCTGCTGGAATTCTCCTTGGCATGGATATCCTGCTAGAATTCTACTTGGCGTAGATGTCCTCCTACTATTGGAACTCTTCTTGACATGGATGTCTTACAGAGGTTTTGAGCGCAACTGGAGCATCACCGCAGCATGAACTTCTGGGAGCGAACAGAACATCCCAGTGGGCGCGGTAGAGGCGTTGGACGCATTCGGTAGTGTATGTGATGAACTTATGGAAGCAAAAGGAATATCCCTATGGGTGGCGTGATAGAGGCATCGAGTGCATTCAGCAGTGCACTGGGTGAACTTTCAGGAGTGGCTAGAACATACCCGTCATCGCGGTAAAGGCGTCGGGTGCATTTATGTTGGGGTCCCGATCCTTTTCCCAACTTTTTTACACCTTAGGGGTCAGCACGTCTACTGAAATCCTTCCTAAGTTGCTGTCCCATTTGATTCTTGAGTTCTTTTCTTATATTTCCATCCCCTAAGCTGTCCTTCGATTTAACTAATATATATATAAGAATATGTTGATAGGCAAGACAACTCTTAAACATATCATAACTTGCCATGGTTAAAGAAGACAACTCTTAACTTCAACCTAAGCTCTGAAGCAAGGATGATAACTCTTAACCTTGTCTTAAGCCCAAGTTATCTCAAGACAACTCTTAAAATATAACTAAAAATATAAACAAGAATCAAAGCAAGAATGCTAACCTTTGATTCTTGATTAATGAATGAGAAATAACAAAATTCGAAGCATATCTCCTCCTCACAAATAATGGGCTGTATTTATAGTCCTAAGATAGCCTTATCCTAATTCAACTAGTACTTAGGTTTCTTATCCACTTAGGATATGTTTTCCTAAGCCAACAAGCTTTTTTTAGTCAACTAAAACATTATCAAGATAGACCTTATCCCATTGTTTCCTAATCCTGCTAGGATTCTTGGTCTTTCTTGAATTCCTACTAAGACTAGAATTCCTATTTTGACTTTCTTGAATTCCTACTAAGACTAGAATTCCTATTTTGACTAAGTCTTTCTGTCCTTATCTTATCTTCTCTCCTACAGCTGCTGAACTTCTTCTTGCCGTTTTCTTCTTGGATTAGAACTTCTGCTGTGGCATGTCCTTCCTCTCCAAGACTTCTCTTTGGCATGGTCCTTTCGCTGTAGTAAACCTGCCAAGATGTCCTACTGCTGCTGGAGTTCTTGACGTCGTCACTCTCCTTCTCCTGCTTGGACTGCTTCCTGGGTGTCCTGCCAATGCTAGTCTTTATTCTTGGCTTGGATTTCTGCAATCACTTAGGACTGAGTCAGAACCTGGCCGTGCTTCACTGCTTGCTGTGTGCAGACTTGTTGTGCGCACTTGCTGGCCTGTTGCTGCCTGGCGCCTTGCGCGCATTCTCTCACACTCCCTTTGCCTCCTAAGGTCCTCAACAATCCCCCTTTCTTGGAGACTCACCAATCCTCAATGTAGAAATTAGGGAAAACATTGCTGGATATCATCATAGTCTTCCCATGTTGCTTCATCCTTGGGCGAATGACTCCACCATATGAGTACTCTCCATACTGGCCTTCTATTGTGCCCATAGCTTACTATGCAAAATCCTAATGCTTCCTTTGGGTGCTGCCCCAGGTGATATTCCCTGAAAAACGTCGGGCAGTCCCTCATTCACTTGTCTCACATCTCCTATCTTTTTTCTCAACAATGAAATGTGAAACACTGGATGTAGTTTGGAGTTTAATGGTAGTCTTAGGTGATAAGCCACTGCTCCAATTCGCTCAACTACCTCATATGGTCCAAAGTACTTCCTAGCCAGCTTTGCCGTAGTTGGCTTTCCAGCCTTTGATTTTCCTCCTAGGGTGGATCTTAAGATAGACATAGTCACCTACCTCAAATTCCACTTCCTTTCTCCCTTTATCAGCTTGTCTCTTCATTCGGTCCCTTGCTTTTTCAAGCTCTTGCTTGAGTTGCTTCAAGACCTCATCTCTTGACTGAAGTTTGACATCTACTTCATGTATGCGGCTGTTCCCCATGGTATAACTTGACATTCCCAGGGGTATTCTTCCGTATACAGCTTGGTATGGTGTCATCTTGATTGCTGCATGATAGGTAGTATTATACCATAGTTCTGCCCATGGTATGTACTCCTCCCAATCATTTTGCTGGTCATGGCAAAAGCATCTTAAATACTGCTCTAGAGTTCGATTGGTTACCTCACTTTGTCCATCTGTTTGTGGATGAAAGGCGGATGAGGCGACCAAGTTGCTGCCAAGCTGTGTGAAGAGCTCCTTCCAGAATTTGCTCATAAAGACAGTGTCTCTATCTGACAGCATTGTCCGTGGTATGCCATGAAGTCTTACCACATTCTTGATGAACTCTTGGGCTACTTCTTTTGCTGTGTAGGGTTGCTTGAGTGCACAAAGTGTGCACTCTTGCTGAGTCTGTCCACTACGGTTAATATCACCTTATAACCCTTGCTGTTGGGCATTCCTATGATGAAGTCCATTGTCAAGTCTTCCCAAACCTGTCCTGGTACTGGCAAAGGCTGTAACAACCCCTTTGTCTTTGCGCCTTCTGGTTTGGTGCGCTGACAAACATCACATTCTCGGACTAGCTTTTTGATCTCAGCTTTAAGTCCTTCCCACCAAAAGAATAACTTTGATCCGCATGTAAGTACGGAACCATCCTGAATGTCCTCCTTCCCAGTGAGTTGTGGAAGTGATTCAAGATCTTTCCTCTTAGTCCCGGTATGTTTGGTACATACACCTGCTGGTTGTGCCAAATATATCCATTTTTAAGGGTGAATTTACTAACCTTAGGGTTGAAATTCTTGATCTTCTCCATGAGCTCTTGGCTTTGAGGGTCAATTTCTATTGCCTCATTGATTTCTGTCCATACATTCCACTCCACTCCACTAATGGCAGTGAGGCATGCGTCATTAGGCTCACATGCTGTCCACAATGCTTGACCTCCATTGCTTCTGGACAATGCATTTGCCACTTTGTTTTCCTTGCTAGGCTTGTAGATTATTTCATACTCATAACCTAGTAACTTGACAAGGAACTTTTGCTGCTCTGGGGTGGTAATTTTCTGCTCCATGAGGCTTCTCAAGGGTTGTTGATATGTAATGATCAGGAATTTCCTCCCAAGAAGGTAAGGGTCGCCATACCTTGACTGCATGGATGATGGCCAACATCTCCTTGGCATATACTGACCATTCCTTCTTCATGGGCCCTAAGACTCTGCTCATGTATGCAATAGGTCTTCTGGCTTGACTGAGGACAGCACCTATTCCATCTTGACATGCGTCAGTGTGAAGCTCAAAGGTTTGGTTGAAGTCGGGCAGTGCTAACACTGGGGTCTCACACATGGCTTGCTTAACAATTTGAATGCCTCTTCACTCTTCTCTGTCCATAGGAATCTCGTCCTTCTTCAGCAAGTCTATTAGTGGTTTTGCTATGGCATGTATTTGCGAACAAATTGGCGGTAATAGCCTATCAAACCTAGAAATCCTCTAAGTTCTATGACATTCTTAGGAATTGGCCATGTTTGCATGGCTCCTATTTTCTGTTGGTCTACCTTCACTCCTTCTTCGGATATGATGTGACCAAGGTATTCAAGCTCCTCTTGCATGAATGTGCACTTGGATGGCTTGATGATGAAATGATTTCTTCTTAACACTTCTAGCACTTTTGCTAAGTGTTCTATGTGATCATTGTGGTTCCTGGAATAGACCAAAATGTCATCAAAGAAGACTAAGACAAACCTGCAAAATAAGGTTTGAAGATGTCGTTCATGGATGCTTAGCGCCTTGCGTGCATTCGCTCGCACTCCCTTTGCCTCCTAAGGTCCTCAACAGCGCAGCCTGGTCGTGTCCGAGGGCATGCGCGGCCTAGGCGTGCGTGGGGGCATCTCGTGGCCTGGGCGTGGGCACTGGCATTGCACTGCCTCAGCGTGTCTGCGCGCAAAATCCTCCCAACTCTGGGAGCACAGCCAGCCACACCCACAGGCCCACCACACTGGGCACGCGTGCCCGCGCAGCGCAACATACAGCAGCAGCTGCCACACGTGCTGCGGCAGTTCAGCATGAAAAAGTTTCTGCCGCAACTTTTTCATTTTTCCCCATGCCATTTTCAATTAAATGGCATGATAATTTAGTTCAACATTTTAGAATTCTGTCTCTCTGGTTTCTCCCAGTTCCGACCCCGCTTCGTAATTTTCCTGATTTTTGCCATTTTTCTGGGGTTGGAAAATTTGCAAGGACTCTTCCCACACCTCCACCTCATTTTTCTCAACTCCTTAGCAAAATTTCAGCCCAAAATACCTAGTATTTTATTTTAGAGGGGTTGTGACAGCTCAGACATGGGGTATGTCTCCTCCTGCCATTTATGAAATGTCTCGAAACCCTCTTTAGGGTGGCAGCGGCAACTGACTCCAGTAGAGGCCAAAGTTGCCTAGGCATTCATGCTCCCTCATCCACACACCATGTTGGGCCTCGGTGGGTGTGTGGGCAAAGAATGGCACGAGACCCTCCATTCTCAGGCAATCGCCCACCATTTCCGGTCTCCTCTCTAGCGGCCCCTCCCCTCACACCCCAAATGTTTCAAAATTGAGCATTTTAGCCATGGAATTGAGGACCTAGTCCCGTGCTTGGCAATTCCAATGCTCAAACCTGTGCCACAAGCTAAAGTGTCAGAAGTATAGGCTAAGTCTGCGTCACACCTTGCACAGTTTGAGGCCCTCTTCTAAGGCAACATTGTTGGTTTTGGGGACTGACCCCCCATTCTTGGGTGAGCTGATACGGACATTGTGTGCAGCACATTCCATAAGTCATAGTACAAGGTCTGCAGAAAGCTTACCCGAGTATGGTGCAATGCCCTCACTGCCTGGCAGGCCATGATTTTGCAGGGACTGACCCCCCATTCTTGGGCAATCCGGTGCGGTCCTAGTGCGCATCGCATTCCATAAGTCATAGTACAAGGTCTGCAGAAAGCATACCCGAGTATGGTGCGATGCATTCTCTGCCTCGCAGGCCATGATTGTGCAGGGACAGACCCCCTATGCTTGGGCGAACCGATGCGAACCTTGTGCACAGCGCATTCCATAAGTCATAGTACAAGGTCTGCAGCAAAGCTTACTCGAGTATGGTGCAATGCCCTCACTTCCTGGTAGGCCATGATTGTGTGAGGACTGACCCACCATGCTTGGGTGAGCCGGTGCGGACCTTGTGCACAGTGCATTCCATAAGTCGTAGTACAAGGCCTGCAGAAAGCTTACCCGAGTATGGTGCGACTCCCTCTCTGCCTGGCAGGCCATGATTGTGTGGGGACTGACTCCCATGCTTGGGTGAGCTGGTGAGGACCTTGTGCGCAGCACATTCTATAAGCAGTTATACAAGGTCTGCAGAAAAGCTTACCCGAGTATGGTGCGATGACCCACGGTGGCTGGCAGTCTATGATTGTGTAGGATAATCTCGTGTTTTGGCATGTTGATTCTTACCTTGTGTGCAGTGCATTCATAAGTCATAGTACAAGGTCTGCAGAAAGCACTACCTAGGGCATGTTGTGGCTCCCCCGCGATTGCGTATCCAACGAGAACATTGTGTCCTATCCCGTCTCGAGAATCCTTCACTTATACCTTTGAGTTCGGTGATGCAGGCGTGGCCTTGCCCGATGTTTCCTCAGTCCCAACTGCAGCAGGCTTGGGGTTGTGGTTCATTTGGCCCGGTCATATCTGAGTGAGCGCAACAGATTCGTGAGTGGTGATTGGAATGCATGGGTTGGTAGGCTCCATGTTGGATTGCATGCATCAAATTTTTGGTCCCTTGTCCCCTTCATTTTGCCCCTAAGTGCAGGTGTGCACTTGTGGGTGTGTCCAGTATCTTGTGTTGCTTGCATGGAAGATGGTATTTGTTGGATTTGGTTCCCCAATCTGCCCAGCACCTTCGGGGGCGAGGGGGGGACTCGAGGTGTTCTACACATTCCTAGTGTGCCTCACTCTCTATTGGGAGGTGTCTTTGGCACATGGAGTATCAGCTCGTTCTCTCATATGCAGAATGAGACGTGCGGGCATGGGGCCTTGGCCCTTTTTTGCTCGATCTTGACTTGTGTCCCTTAGTGCAAATGATATCCATGCCTGTGTCATTCCCATACAGTGGATTCGTGCGGGTGTTGGCATGGTTAAGGAATGCTACCTGGTTGATCCTGCCAGTAGTCATATGCTTGTCTCAAAGATTAAGCCATGCATGTGTAAGTATGAACTAATTCAGACTGTGAAACTGCGAATGGCTCATTAAATCAGTTATAGTTTGTTTGATGGTATTTGCTACTTGGATAACCATAGTAATTCTAGAGCTAATACGTGCACCAAACCCTGACTTTTAGATAAAAGGTCGACGCGGGCTTTTGCCCGTTTCTCTAATGATTCATGATAACTTGACGGATCGCATTGCCACCGTGCTGGTGATGCATCATTCAAATTTCTGCCCTATCAACTTTCAATGGTAGGATAGAGGCCTACCATTGTGGTGACGGGTGACGGAGAATTAGGGTTCGATTCTGGAGAGGGAGCCTGAGAAACAGCTACCACATCCAAGGAAGGCAGCAAGCGTGCAAATTACCCAATCTTGACACGGGGAGGCAGTGACAATAAATAACAATATTGGGCTCTTCGAGTCTAGTAATTGGAATGAGTACAATCTAAATCCCTTAACAAGGATCCATTGGAGGGCAAGTCTTGTGCCAGTAGCCGTGGTAATTCCAGCTCCAATAGCGTATATTTAAGTTGTTGCAGTTAAAAAGCTCGTAGTTGGACCTTGGGTTGGGTCGACCGGTCCGCCTCACGGTGTGCACCGATTGGCTCTTCCCTTCCATCGGCGATGCCCTCCTGCCCTTAACTGGCTGGGTCGTGCCTCCGGTGCTGTTACTTTGGAGAAATTCGAGTGCTCAAAGCAAGCCTACGCTTTGGATACATTAGCATGGGATAACATCATAGGATTTCAGTCCTCTTATGTTGGCCTTCGGGATCGAAGTAATAATTAATAGGGACAGTCGGGGGCATTCGTATTTCATAGTCAGAGGTGAAATTCTTGGATTTATGAAAGACAAACAACTGCAGAAGCATTTGCCAAGGATGTTTTCATTAATCAAGAATGAAAGTTAGGGGCTCAAAGATGACCAGAGACCGTCATAGTCTCAACCATAAATGATGCCAACTAGGGATCAGCAGATGTTGCTTTTAGGACTCCGCTGGCACCTTATGAGAAATCAAAGTATTTGCGTTACGGGGGGAGTATGGCCTCTGGGCTGAATCTTAAAGGAATTGATGGAAGAGCACCACCAGGAGTGGAGCCTACGGCTTAATTTGACTCAACACAGGGAAACTTACCAAGTCCATATATAGTAAGGATTGACAGACTGAGAGCTCTTTCTTGATTTTATGGGTGGTGGTGCATGGCTGTTCTTAGTTGGTGGAGCGATTTGTCTGGTTAATTCCTTTAACGAACGAGACCTCAGCCTACTAACTAGCTATGCGAGGGTATCCCTCCGTGGCCAGCTTCTTAGAGGGACTATGGCCGCTTAGGCCAAGGAAGTTTGAGGCAATAACAGGTCTGTGATGCCCTTAGATGTTCTGGGCTGCACATGTGCTACATTGATGTATTCAACGAGTTTATAGCCTTGGTCGACAGGCCCAAGTAATCTTTGAAATTTCAACGTGACGGGGATAGATCGTTGCAATTGTTGGTCTTCAACTAGGAATTCCTAATAAGCACGAGTCATCAGCTCATGTTCACTACGTCCCTGCCCTTTGTACACACCACCCGTGGCTCCTACTGATTGAATGGTCCAGTGAAGTGTTCGGCCGGAGGCGACGCGAGTTGTTTCCTGCCTGTGATGTCCCGAGAAGTTCACTGACCCTTATAATTTAGAGGAAGGAAAAGTTGTAACAAGGTTTCTGTAGGTGAAAATGCAGAAGGATCATTACCAAAACCTGCGCTGCAGAACGGCCTGTGAACTCGTGACTGATTGCACCCGCAGGGGCAGATTGTCGGGTTTCTGGCTTCTGCCACTGCACTGGACATGATGTGCATGGGATGTGTCGCCCTTTTTCATTCAAAATCCAAAATGACTCTCGGCAATGGATATCTTAGCTCTTGCATCGATGAAGAACGTAGCAAAATGCGATACTTGGTGTGAATTATAGAATCCCATGAACCATCGAGTCTTTGAACGCAAGTTGCACCCTAAGTTGTCAGGCCAAGGGCACGCCTGCTTGGGTGTCACGCATCTTTGCCCCCCCACCAACCCCCTCATGGGCATTGTCGGGCGGGCGGAGACTGGTCTCCCATTCTCCCCTGCCTCCCTTGCGGTTGGGCCAAATTTGAGTCTTCGGTGGCCATGCCACGATGATTGGTGGCGAGCAAATAATGTCTCGAGCACTGGTCATGCATTGGATTCCCCGTGCATTACGCTCATGGACCCTGTTCGGGCACTCACTTTGCAACCCCAAGTTAGGCAGGACCACCCTCTGAGTTTAAGCATATCAATAAGCGGAGGAAAAGAAACTTACCAAGATTCCCCTAGAACTTAGAGGATTTCTAGGTTTAACAGGCTACTACTGCCGATTTGTTTGCAAGTACGACGCCTAAGCAAAACCATTAATGAACTTGCTGAAGAAGGATGGATTCTTATGGACAGAGAAGAGTGAAGACGCATTCAAGATGTTGAAGTAAGCTATGTGCGAGACCCCAGTGTTAGCACTGCCCAACTTCAACCAAACCTTTGAGCTTCACACTGACGCAAGTCAAGATGGCATAGGTGCTGTCCTCAGTCAAGTCGGAAGACCTATTGCATACATGAGCAGAGTCTTAGGGCCCATGAAGAAGGAATGGTCAGTATACAACAAGGAAATGTTGGCCATCATCCATGCAGTCAAGGTATGGCGACCTTACCTTATTGGGAGGAAATTCCTGATCATTACAGATCAACAACCCTTGAGAAGCCTCATGGAGCAGAAAATTACCACCCTAGAGTAGTAAAAGTTCCTCTGTCAAGTTATTGGATTATGAGTATGAAATAATATACAAACCAGACAAGGAAAACAAAGTGGCAGAAGATTATCCAAAAGTAATGGAGGTCAAGCATTGTGGACAGTATGTGAACCTAATGATGCATGCCTCACTGCCATTAGCGGAGCAGAGTGGAATGTGTGGACAGGAAATCAAAGAAGCAATAGGGATTGACCCTCAAAGCCAAGAGATCACGGAGAAGATCAAGAATTTTGACCCTAAGGTTAGTAAATTCACCCTTAAGAACGGATATATTTGGCACAACCAGCAGGTGTATGTTCCAAACATACTGGGACTAAGAGGGACGATCTTGAATCACTTCCACAACTCACAGGAAGGAGGACATTCAGGATGGTTCTGTACTTACATGCGGATCAAGTTATTCTTTTGATGGGAAGGACTTAAGGCTGAGATCAAAAAGCTAGTCCAGGAATGTGATGTTTGTCAGCACACCAAACCAGAAGGTGGCAAGACCTAGGGGTTATTACAGCCTTTGCCAGTACCAAGACAGGTTTGGGAAGACTTGACAATGGACTTCATCACGGGAATGCCCAACAGCAAGGGTTACATGGTGATATTAACCATAGTGGACAGACTCAGCAAGAGTGCACACTTTATGCCACTTAAGAAACCATACACGACAAAAGAAGTAGCCCAAGAGTTTATCAAAAATGTGGTAAGACTTCATGGCATACCACGACAATGCTGTCCGATAGAGATACTGTCTTTGTGAGAAAATTCTAGAAGGAGCTCTTCACACAGCTCAGCAGCAACTTGGTTGCCTCATCTGCCTTTCATCCACAAGCAGATGGACAAAGTGAGGTAACCAATCAAACTCTAGAGCAGAACTGTGGTATAATACCACCTATCATGCGACAATTAAGATGTCACCATATCAATCAGTATATGGTATAATACCATGTCAAGTTATACCATGGGGAACAGCAGCATACATGAAGTGGATATCACACTTCAATCAAGAGAAGAGGTCTTGAAGAAACTCAAGCATGAGCTTGAGAAAGCAAGGGTACTGAATGAAGAAACAAGTGGATAAAGGGAGGAAGGAAGTAGAATTTAAGGTAGGTGACTATGTCTATCTTAAGATCTACTCTAGGAGGAAAATAAAACTTGGAAGGCCAACTATAGCAAAGCTGGCTAGAGAAGTACTTTGGACCATATGAGGTAGTAGAGCAAATTACAGCAGTAGCTTATCACCTAAGACTACGTTAAACTCCAAATTACATCTAGTGTTTCACATTTCATTGTTGAGAAAAAAGATAAGAGATGTGAGATAGGTGAATGAGGGGCTGCCCGACATTTTCAGGGAAGATCACCTGGGGCAACACCCAAAGGAAGCACTAGGATTTCGCATAGTAAGCTATGGGCGCAATAGAAGGCCAATATGGAGAGTACTCATATGGTGGAATCATTTGCCAAAGGATGAAGCAACATGGGAAGACTATGACTATATCCAGCAACGTTTCCTAATTTTCACCTTGAGGACAAGGTGAGTCTTCAAGAAAGGGGGTTTGTTGAGGACCTTAGGAGGCAAAGGGAGCGTGAATGAATGCGCACAAGGCGCCAAGCAGCAAGAGAGGTAGAAACAGGCCAGAATGTGTGCGCAACAAGCCTGCACGCAGCATGCAGTGAGGCATGGCCAGGTTCTGAGTCTGTCCTAACTAACTGCAGAAATCCAAGCCAAGAAGACAGCCAACATTGGAAGGACACACATGAAGCAATTCGAGCAGGCGAAGGACATGGACGACATGAAGAACTCCAGCAGCAGCAGGACGTCATGGTAGGTTTGACTTCAGCAAGATGTTCATGTCAAGGAGAAGTCTTGGAATGGAAGGACACGCCATAAGGGAAGTCCTAATCCAAGAAGGAAATGACAAGAAGAAGTCAGCAGCCGTAGGAGAGGAGATAAGATAAGGATAGAAAGATTTAGTCAAAGTAAGAACTCTGGTCTAAGTAGGAATTCAAGAAAGGCCAAGAATCCTAGTAGGATTAGAAAACACTGGGATAAGGTCTATCTTGATAATATTTTAGTTGACTTAGAATACCTTGCTGACTTAAGAAAACATATCCTAAGTAGATAAGGAGCCTAAGTACTAGTTGAATTAGGATAAGGCTGTCTAAATACTATAAATACAGCCTATTATTTGTGAGGAGATATGCTCCAAATTTTGTATATTTTTCATTCATTAATCAGGAATCAAGGTTAGCATTCTTGTTTATATTTCAGTTATCTCTTAAAAGTTGTCTTGAGATAACTTGGGCTTAAGACAAGGTGAAGAGTTGTCTTCCTTGCTTAAGAGCTTAGGTTAAAGTCAAGAGTTGTCTTCTTCAACCAAGGCAAGTTGTGATAGGTTTAAGAGTTTTCTTACCTATACAACATATCCTTTATACATTAGTTTATCCCGAAAGACAGCTTAAGGGAGGAAAATCCAAGAAAAGAACTCAAGAATCAGACGGGACAGCAAGTTAAGAAGGTTTTTAGTAGGCATGCTGACCCCTAAGGTGTAGAAAAGTTAGGGAAAAAAAATCGGGACCCCAACAATATGGCAGTGTGCGGGACTAATTTCTGGGAGCTACTGGAGCATCCCCACGGGCATGGCCAAGGCATAGGATACATTAGGCAGTGAGTGGGACAAACTTTTCGGGAGTGGTTGGAACATTGCCACGGGCGTGGGAGGGGCATCGGGCATGTCCAGCAGTGCTGGGGACAAACTTCCAAAAGTAACATTGGAAGTTTTAGCCTACCATGCTAACAAGTACTGTTCACATTAATATTTTACAGAAAAAAACACTATTCATCAAAAATAGTAATAGGTTGTTAGATTCAAAGGAGTGAAATGAGTTAAAAAAAAACCCCTTCTCATCTCTTCTCTTCCCCTCTTCCCTTCTAATCCAGAAAAGCTTCCAATAGCCACTTTGTGTATTTATAAGCTGAGTTGGTTATTCTGCGGCTCTTCTGATCTCCATACCTCGCCCCCGAAAATGGTATCAAAGAAAGAACAGAACTAAGAAAAGATAATTCAGTCTTTATGATCATGCAAATCATCCTGAAAACTTGTTTTAGGTTTAAAAGCTCCTATAGAGGTAAACTGAAGTACTAGGCAGAAGCTGAGGGGCTGATAAGTCCTAGGTGTAGGTGAAAACTTGCAAAGTTTATTATTCTTAAAACATGACCAGTAAGGAAGAAGAGGTATTTCATAGGCTTGATTATCTTAACTTAGAAACAGGATTATACCAAAGGAAGAGGACTGTAGATAGACTAAATATAATATGTTTTTCCCAAGAAAGTTTTAAGCATAAATTTCACTCTGAAGATCTACAACTGAATACTATTTCTGATGTTTGTTATCATATTTTGCATAACCAGTTAGCTATCTGTCAGTCTAATGATTTAATTTTTAAATCATATTTGAATATATTACAAAAGCAAAGAGTAAAAATAGATAGCCTAATAGATAATATTAGAATAATACAAAATAGTTTAGAAATAGGAGAAACTAGTAAAAAATTAGAAAATAAAGTAATTAAAAAATTAGATAAATTAGAATTAAGTATAGAAGAGTTAGACAAAAAAGTGATTATTTTAAATAAAAAATTAAAAACACTAACAGGATGAGTCTAGAACAAGATCCTTTTTATCAAAATAGTTTAGAAGTTACTGAGAATGAAATAGCAAATCTCTCAATAGGATTTAGTAATGACCAAAATAGTTTAGGATCCATAGCAGGAATACCATACAAAACTATAATTAGGCAAAATAATACAATAATTTCTTTATTATTAGGAATTAATAAAAAATTATTAGCCTTAGAATATAGCTTAGAAAAAATCCCTAATAAAACTCAGGTTCCTTTATTTACAAAAACTATAGAAAATATCAATGAACAATTAGCAAATTTATCTTTAGGACCTAAACCAGTAGTAGGAGGATCTAAAGGTAAAATGTTAGTTTGGAAAAAGTGGGAATAAAATGTCTTTAAGAAGAAGTAATACTACTATCAGTATAGATAGACAAGGGTAATATAACTAGGAATGAAGAAAGAGGTAGAAGTAGTATTAGTACAGAAAGACCCTATAATTTGTTAGATAGAATATTAAGAAGACAAGATAGAGAAGGTAATAATAATGTAAGGTTAGAAGAAATAATAGATTTAGAAAGAAATTTAGACTTATATAATCAAAATCAATTAAGATTATTAAATCCTAGAACATTGTATAATGTAGGAGTAATGGAATTTAGAGCTTCATTAATAAAAGTATCTACAGAACAACAAATAAGTGTAGTAGATGGTCAAACTAAAACCATAGATATAGTAAATAGACAAAACAATAAGAAAATTAAAATTAGAAGGAAAAAATTAGTCCATTCTGGACTAATAGTAATAGGAGTTAAAGGGTTAACTAGAATAGGAGTAGGAACAAAAGTACTTATAGTATTGTTAGATACTAGTTGGATTAAAAATATGACAAAAGCAGTAGTAGGAACTATAGAAGTAGATATGAATAGTAATATTGGATTATTTTATTATTCTCCTAATATATTAAAATCTATAAATGATTTAGAAAAACTAAAAATAGGAATACAAACAAAAGGATATGAAGATTATGAAGGAGATAATTTAAATATTACTATAGGATATTTAGGTAGAGCAAGTAATAAATCAGGAAATAGGTATAGAGTAAATACTGATACTATAATAAATGGATTATCAACTAGAGGGATTAGAATGATAAAACCAGAAATAATAGATCCAACTAGATTAGCAGGATTAGGATGGAATTTAGAAAAAATTTGTAGAAATCAACATTAGAAAAACAGTGTTAGTACCAAAGAATAGTTCAATATATGTAGATTTAAATGGTAATCAAAGTATAAGATTTGATAATTTTATAGAACAAAGAAATGTAGGGACTTCAGAGTTAGATAGTGATGAGGAATCTATAGAACAAAACTTACCTACTATAGGAAAGAGTTAAAATGTCAATAAATATAGATTTTAACTTACATAGACAAATAGTAAATAGTTTAACAAGAATAACATTAGATAATAGGATACATATAGCATCATTTAGAAATATTTTAGTAACTGAAATAGAAAGGTTTGAAAGACAATTAGAACAAACAGCACACAATAATATATTTAGAAACAGAATTGAAGTAAGACTAACTTTATTAAGATCAATTGAAAATTGGTTAAAACATAGTCTTGTAGCATCTAGATTATAAAATGCAGGATAAACAAAAATTAGAAATACTATATAGTAAATATCCAAATTATGATTGGAAGATTAATTTTTTGGAAATACCAGACTTAGATGATTGTAGCATGTTTATAGACATGGTATATGGAGATAATTATCCAAAAATAGAAAATTATAATAGAGAGGAAGTAGGCGAATATTTATTAGAAATACTTAAAAGCACAAGAAATATACAAGAACATATATTACCTTTAGAAGAAATAGAAAGTCCAAAATATGATGAATATATAGAAGATAGAATATTAGCAAGTACGTCATCAGGAGTTGTAAATAGTCCAGGAGAGATACCAACAATAGAAGTACAACCAAATAGAACTTTTCCTGGAGCAGATAGTCAACCTACTAGAATATGTTTACCAGAAATAAAGAGTAAGGGGTATAGTAGAAAATTTCCATATGAACAAATAACTTTACCATCAGCACTAGCTAATAGTGGAAGTATGTTAGTATTAAGTAATTATCATCCCCAATTATGGGAAGAAGTAATAGCCAAATGGGAATCTAGTACTATTTTACATTTGAGTACTTTTAATTTCATAGATAATCAAGAAAAGGTAAATTATGTAGAAAATTTGCTAGGAGAAGTAGCGAAACTTTATTTTCAATCATGGAAAAAAGATTATAGTAATGCATATAGAGTATTAGTAGCTAATGCAGATGTAACTGAAAACATAACTAGTCAAATAAGACAAATGATTTTAGGATATGATCAGTACAAAGGAAATACAGAAATGCAGAATAGAGCCTTACAAGATTTAGAAAGATTACACATAGACAATATGACACAAATAAAAGATTTTAATAATGAATATCTTAATTTAGCAAGTAAATCAGGAAGAGCATTCACAGATAATCAACTCAGTAGTAAATATTTTTTAAAATTACCTCCTCCATTCAATACAATATTAGAAGAAGAATGGAATAAGAAACATGGACCAGCCTTTCAAATAGGAATAGCACCACGAATAATATTTACATTTGAATATTTAAAAAATCAATGTATAGTAAATGAAATAGCAAGGCAGGTTAAAAGTTATAATTATTGTAAAAATGTATATATACCAGGAATTTATAAAAGAGATAGAAAAAAGAAATATTTTAGAAAAGCTATAAATTATAGGAAAGGAATACCTAGGAAAAACCATGTAAGTAAATTTAAAAATAAAAAACCACCTATTAAAAAATGTAGATGTTTTATATGTGGGAAAATAGGTCATTATGCTAGAGAATGTAGAAATAAAAGAGGAGATCTAGAAAGAATGACTGTATATAGAGAATTAGAATTAGAAGATGAATTTGATATAATCAGTATAAATGGTAGTGAAAATAGTAATGATAGTGATGTATTAAGTATATGTGACAATAATGAAGAAATAGAAAATCATGATAATTTTGAAAATCAATTAAAGTTACTAAAAATATGAATTAATAATGAAATATAGAATCATAATCTTACAATTTAGCAATGTAAATAATGTAGCAATGTAATTTACTTTAAAATGTAAAAATAATGTAGAAATATAATTTGCATATAGCAAAGTAATTTGCATAGTAGAAATGTAATCTTAATGTAGAAAATAAATAATTTTCATTCATGCATGATGGCATTGTACAAAATTCAACTTTGTTGTGGATACCGACGTAAGTCAGGAGTCCACTAAGTCCATCATCATATTCTTTCATTCTTATATTCTTTTATTAATTTTTTCATGCATATGTAGAAAAATAGACATTGTAGAAAAAATAATTTTTTTCCTAACAAAATTATTTATTCTTTTGCAGTGATGGCAGGAACATCTCAAAACCCAAGCCCAAATGCCTTTTTCTTCGGCCCATACACTTTAAAATTTTTTCCTTCAGGAACCAATCTCTCTTTCAGAGCAAAAGCCCATCTAAAGCCTGAACAAAAATGTTTGGTTGATAACCTCTGGAACTCAAACCCAAAGGCTAAACTAGAAGTTCTTCATGCTTTATGTTGTTATCTTGATCTTAAAAATCAAGAAGAAAATTTAAAATCTATGCTTTTGCCCGTTCAGCATATTAACCTTTCACCACAAACTCCTCAGATGCTCCAAAATGAGGTAAATATGTTGAAAACTAAAGTGAGCTCAAAAAATGAAAAAATAGAAGAATTAAATAAAAAAGTAGAAAATTTGGAAAAAGAGCTCAGAGAGAAAAAAGAAAAAGAGAAGGAAGTGATGATTTATTTTGAAAAAGAAGAAAAAGCAAAAAAGCAAAAAATGATGACACTTCCATACCTAGGGCCCTATTTAGAAAAGAAGATACTTTTTTATCTCTTTTCTAAAAAGATAGCCGAGATGATTTATTATCAAGAAAAAATGAGAGATTTAGTATTTCGGCCAGATGTAAATACTCTAGGTATAAATGTCATATATTATATGGGGAAAAAACATGAAGAAACTAAAGCTTGTGATTGTGAAGAAGGTTTTGTCTTCTATAGAATGGCCATACATCTGTCTCTGTGGGAACCACTTGAAGAAATATATGGTTTCAACAGAATGATGGAAATGGGATATGTCTACAGAATCATTGTGACCAAAGCAGAACAAGTCAGAAGATTCATAGAACCATATTCTTGGAGGTTAGCACATGTGTTATATAGCCTCTTCGAAAAAGACAAATGTCCTTCTGGGTATATTAATTTGGGAGTAAGATCCATTCCCGCCTCCTACAGCAATGGTTATCCTGAAGAAGCCAGGTCAGAAATTCTGATTGAATGATGTCCTTTTTCAAGGCCAGCAATGACCAAGATCCCATCAGAATACATACCACAATGTTCAACTTCTACTGATGTGTGCCTATCCAGAGCAAGGATTTTTCTACAATCAATACAGCTCAACAAAACATGGGCTTACTCATCTTCCCTCATTTTTTAAGAAAGGAACCTCAAAGTATTCTCTTCTCAAACCAAATGCTATGTTCCTTTCCTCAGCCACATCATTGAGGATCCAATAAGAGTACGACATTATCAAGATGTACATGCTGGAATGAATTCTGGCATAATCGGTGATTATTGGAATTCTCAAGAAACCTATAGGGACATAGAAGATGACATTGAAGATTTGATTGACCTGGATGAGTGAAAAAGACAACAACTTTGCAGCCCGACAAACTTTAAAAAATTCCTGCACCCACCTGAAAAAATTGACTCTTTTATTTTTTTTTATTGCAATCATTTGTTTACTTTTTGTAAACTAGAGTTACTTTTTCAAAAGTAATCATGGTTATACTTAACCATTGTTTACTTTTAGGTTTTATTTTTGTTTATTGCAATCATTTGTTTACTTTTTGTAAACTAAAGTTACTTTTTTAAAAAGTAATCATGGTTAAATCTAACCATTGTTTACTTTTAGGTTGTATATAAACCCCTAAGTTCATCAATGAAAGCAGATCTAAATATTAAAGCAATCTCTCTCTTAAAAAATTCCCTAACCCCTCTCTGAACAGCCTTTCAGAATTTAAAGGTAAATTTTTAATTCTCTCAACATATTTCAATAAGGTAGAGAGACACTCCCTTATTGATCTTATTCCATATCCCCAACGCCGTTGAAACTCCGATTGTTGGTTTCTTTAAACAACAGTGGTAAATTTATTTTCTGTAAAATATTAATGTGAACAGTAGCTGTTAGCATGGTAGGCTAAAACACTATTCATCAAAAATAGTAATAGGTTGTTAGATTCAGAGGAGTGAAATGAGTTAAAAAAAAACCCCTTCTCATCTCTTCTCTTCCCCTCTTCCCTTCTAATCCAGAAAAGCTTGCAATAGCCACTTTGTGTATTTATAAGCTGAGTTGGTTATTCTGCGGCTCTTCTGATCTCCGTACCTCGCCCCCGAAAATGGTATCAGCAATCTCTCTCTTAAAAAATTCCCTAACCCCTCTCTAAACAGCCTTTTCATAGAACCATATTCCTGGAAGTTAGCACGTGTTATATACCCTCTTCGAAAAAGAAAAATGTCCTTTTGGGTATATTAATTTGGGAGTAAGATCCATTCCCACCTCCTACAGCAATGGTTATCCTGAAGAAGCCAGGTCAGAAATTCTGATTGAATTTTGTCCTTTTTCAAGGCCAGCAATGACCAAGATCCCATCATGGCTCTTGGAATAGACCAAAATGTCATCAAAGAAGGCTAAGACAAAACTGCACAAAAGGTGGAGGGTGCGTTGCAAAGTCCAAAGGGCATGACTAGTACTCGTAGTGTCCACCATGAGTTTAAAATGCTGTCTTCTGCACGTCATCTTCTTTCATGTGTATTTGATGATATCTTGCCTTGAGATCCAGTTTGGTGAATAGCTTTACTCCATGTAACTTGTTCAGCATATCATCAATTATTGGGATCGGAAAATGATCCTTGATAGTTGCTTGGTTGAGTGCCCGATAATCGGTACAAAGCCTCCAAGTTCCGTCTTTCTTTCTAACAAACAGAACGGGAGAAGAAAAAGGGGAAGTGCTAGGTCAGATAATACCTTGCTGTAGCATCTCTTCCACTTGTCTTTCAATCTCATTCTTTGTAAGTCTACATACCGGTAAGGTGCTACACTAATTGCCTTGGTTTCGTCGATTAATGAGATGGCATGGTCGTAATGTCTTGAGGGTGGTAGTCCTTGTGGCTCTCCTAAGACATCTTCAAATTGCTCTAGTAGGTTCCTTACTGTCAATGGTGTGTCTTCGAGTGTATGCTGTTCTGCTGGGTTTTCCTCCTTCGTGTTCAAGAGAACCGCAAAACGTTGTGCCCTTTTTCTATATAGTTGTTCAAGGGTACTTACCTCAAATGATGCGCTGCATTGGTGGTGGATGCCTTCCACTTGCAGTCCTTTCCCTTCCATTGGAAGTGCATGGCCATGGATTCGTAGTTGAACATTATCTTGCCTATGGTTTTAAGCTAAGCGTTGCCTAAAACTACATCAAGACCTACCAGGGCTAACACATGTAGTTTTGCTTCTATTTTGACTCCTTGAATCTGCATTGCTATTGCCTGGATCACTTGTGTGCACTTGAGCTTCTGTCTGCTTGCCATTCTTACCACAAAGGGTGCAATCCTTTTTAGATGTAGCTGAAGTGTTTTGATCAATTTTGTGTTGATGAAGTTATGAGTAGCTCCACTTTCAATCAACACCAAAACATTCTTGTCATTTATGGTTGCGAACAACCTTATTGCAGTAGGCTTGGTGGTTGTCTCTATTGCATGCAAGTTGATTTTGCCTTCTTCCGCATGATCCAGGGAGTGTACTGCCTCGGCTTCCTCCTCGCTATCCATGCAACTTTGGGTGTTTGTGCTGGCAATAGGGGTTGCTGTCCAGAACACCTGACCTGTTGCATGGAATGTCTGGATCTTCAATGTTCAAGCTGCAACACAAATAATCCTCATTCTGTCCAGGGAATTGAGGGTCTAAAACAGGTGCAGATGATGGCATTTGATCAATATTTGTGCCTTGCAAAACTTACTGCATGCTATGCATATTTTCCACTGCAGTTTGAACAATGAATGGTCTAAAGGTCTGATCTCTTGCAGTTTGTGAAGCTGTCCGTGAAAGATTAGCAAGTCCTTCAATCTAGATAGAATTATGATTAGGAACTTTGTCTTCTGATCCAGGTTTAGCCAACAAGGCAGATTGGTCCTGTGTAGTCCTCGTTGGAGTATTTTCTGGTGGATAATTTAAAGAAGTATGGGAAGGTTTTTGCAGTCCATTCGAAGACCTATTTAATTCTGCATCCAATTCAATTTATTGTCTCTCCATCCTTGTCAGTTCTAATGAAGATGTAGATGGTAGTCCAGTGGAAACTATTGGAGCTCTTAAGTCATTGTTCTGCAACTGATATGGTAGAGATGTAGAAGTAGCAGCATGAACATGAACAGATGAATCAGGACGTTTGACAGATGCATTGTTCAACTTTTCACAAGACATCTGCACCTTTAACTTGGCATTCAGACATACCAAGTCAGGTCCTGGAACTCTTGTGTCCTTATTTGCACAGGTTTGTCTTAGTCTTCTTTGATGACATTTTGGTTTATTCTAGGAACCACGATGATCACATAGAACACTTAGCAAAAGTGCTAGAAGTGTTAAGAAGAAATCATTTCGTCATCAAGCCATCCAAGTGCACATTCATGCAAAAGGAGCTTGAATACCTCGATCATGTCATATCCAAAGTTGGAGTGAAGGTAGACCAACGAAAAATAGGAGCCATGCAAACATGGCCAACTCTTAAGAACATTACGAAACTTAGAGGATTTCTATGCTTGATGGGCTACTACTGTCAATTTGTTCGCAAATACGGCACCAGAGCAAAACTGTTGATGGATTTGCTGAAGAAGAATGGATTCTTATGGACAGAGAAGAGTGAAGACACATTCAGGTTGTTGAAGCAAGCCATGTGTGAGACCCTGGTGTTAGCACTGCCCAACTTCAACCAAACCTTCGAGCTTCACACTGACGCATGTCAAGATGGAATAGGTGCTGTCCTCAGTCAAGCCAAAAGACCTATTGCATACATGAGCAGAGTCTTAGGGCCCATGAAGAAGGAATGGTCAGTATATGCCAAGGAGATGTTGGCCATCATCCATGCAGTCAAGGTATGGCGACTTTACCTTCTTGGGAGGAAGTTCCTGATCATTACAGATCAATAACCATTGGGAAGCCTCATGGAGCAGAAAATTACCACACCGGAGCCGCAAAAGTTCCTTGTTAAGTTGCTGGGATACAAGTATGAAATAATCTACAAACCTGGCAAGGAAAACAAGGTGGCAGATGCATTGTCCAGAAGCAATGGAGGTCAAGCATTATGGACAGTATGTGAGCCTAATGACGCATGCCTTACTGCCATTAGCAGAGCAAAGTGGAATGTATGGACAGAAATCAAAGAGGCAATGGAGATTGATCCTCAAAGACAATAGCATGCCAAGAAGATCAACAATTTTGACCCTAAGGTTAGTAAATTCACCCTAAAGAATGGATATATTTGGCACAACCAGCAGGTGTATGTACCAAACATACCAAGACTGAGAGGAAAGATATTGAATCACTTCCAAACCTCACGGGAAGGAGGACATTACATGCGGATCAAGCTATACTTTTGGTTGGAAGGATTCAAGGAAAAAAGTAAGAAGAAAAACAGCAGTTGTGACATTTGCCCATGGATAAAACCAGAAGATGGCAAGACCAAGGGATTGCTATAACCTTTGTCATTACCTGTACAAGTTTGGGAAGACAATAAATACATCCAGCAGCAGTTTTTCATATTTCACCTTAAGGACAAGGTGAGTCTTCAAGATAGGGGGATTGTTGAGAACCTAAGTATGCAGGAAAGGCAATGGGTAGAAAATGGGGCAGCAAAGGAGAGCATGGGCCAGAAAATGTGCACAACAAGCTTGGCAACAGCAAGTGTGCAGCTCAACAGTCAGGCCTGGGCGTTCCTAATCAATGAAGGACATTCATGCCAACAAGATTCCAGCAGAAGAAGGATATTTGCATCAAGAAGAACTCCAGCAGCAGTAAGACGTTTATGCCAAGCAGAGTTCTAGCAACAGCAGGATATCCATGCCAAGCAGAGCTCCAGCAGCTGCAGGACATCCATGCCAAGAAGAGTTCTATCAGCAGTAGGACACTCATGATGAGTTCCAGTAGCAATAGGATAGTCGTGACAAGAAGAATTCTAAGGGCAGAAGGATATGCATTTAGAGTCCCTAGTCCTACAAGGATTAGGCAAGAGGAAGTGCAGCTGCTGTAAAATACAAAGATAAGGTAGGAATTCTAGTCTAGGTAGAAATTCAAGAAAGACCAAGAATCCTAGTAGAATTAGGAAACATTTGGATAAGGTCTATCTTGATAATGTTTTATTTGACTTAAAAAAGCTTGTTGACTTAGGAAAACATATCCTAAGTGGATAAGGAACCTAAGTACTAGTTAAATTAGGATAAGGCTCTCTTAGGACTATAAATACAGCCCATTATTTGTGAGGAGCTAATAAGCTACGAATTTTGTTATTTTCTCATTCATTAATCAAGAATCAAAGGTAAACATTCTTGCTCACATTCTTGTTTATGTTTTCGGTTATCTTTTAAGAGTTGTCTTGAGATTACTTGGGCTTAAGTTAAGGTAAAGAGTTGTCTTCCTTGCTTAAGAGCTAAGGTTGAAGTTAAGAGTTGTCTTCTTCAACCAAGGCAAGTTGTGTATATTTAAGAGTTCTCTTGCCTATCCAACATATCCTTTTATATATTAGTTAACCCGAAGGACAGCTTAGGGGATATAAAATAAGAAAGAACTCAAGAATCAAATGGGACAGCAAGTTAGGAAGGATTCCAGTAGGCGTGCTGACCCCTAAGGTGTAGAAAAGTTGGGGAAAAATTCGGGACCCCAACACAGAGGCATCGGGCACATTTGGCAGTGCGTGGTAAAAACTTTCAAGAGTGACTGAATCATCTCCGTGGGTGCAGCTGCAGTGTCATACATGCTTAGCAGTGTGCAGGACGAACTTCCAGCAGTGAGTGGAACATCCCCCCGGGTGCGGCAAAGGCTTCTGGTGCATTAAGTAGTGCACTGTACAAACTTCCGAGAGGGACTGGAACATCCCTGCGGTGTCCGGCGCATTTGGCAGTGTTTGTGACGAACTGATAGGAGCAACTGAAAAATCCACCTGGGCTTGGCAGAGGTGTCGGATGTGTTCAGCAGTGCTTGGCATGAACTTCCTGAAGCAACCGGAACATCCCCGCAGGCTCAGCAAAGGCGTCAGGTGTGTTCAGCAGAGTGCGAGACAAACTTACAGCAGCGACCGGAACATCCCCGTCGGCTTGGAAGAGACATTGGGAACGTTCAGCAGTGTGCAGGATGAATATCAAGGAGCAATAGGAACATCCCTGCGGCACAGCAATGGCGTCTAGCACTTTCAGCAGTGCGTGGAATGAACTTCCAGGAGCGCCTGGAACATCCTAGCAGGATCAGCAGCGTTATCAGAGGCATTCGACAGTGCTTGAGGCAAACTTCCTAGGGCGACCAGAACATTCCCATAGGCCTACGGGGATGTTCTGGTCACTCCTGCAAGTTCGTCCCGTGTACTGCCCAACACACCCAAAGCCTCTGCTGCGCCTGTGGGGATGTTCTGGTCGCTCCTGGAAGTTTGTCCAGTGCACTGCCAAACATGTCCAACACCTATGCTGTGCCCGTGGGGATGTTTTGGTCACCACCAAAAATTTGTCTCGCGCACTGCCGAATGCTTCTAACGCTGCTGCTGTGCCCAGAGGGATGTACCGGTCGCTCCCTGAAGTTTGTCCTGAGCAGTGCCAAATGCATCCGACACCTATGCCATCTCTGCGGGAATGTTCCGGTCACTACCAAAAATTCGTCTTGCACACCGCCGAGCACTTCTGATGCTGCCACTGTGCCCAGAGGGATGTATGGGTCGCTCCCTGAAGTTCGTTCTGAGCACTGCCAAATGCGTCCAACGCCTTTGCCCCGCCCGTGTAGATGTTCCGGTCACTAAGGAAGTTTGTCCTGAGCACTATCGGAAACATTTGATGCCTCAGTCGAGCCTGAGGGGATTTTATGGTCGCTCCCAGAAGTCACGCCCGTGGGGATGTTTCGTTCACTCTTGGAAGTTCATCTTGCGCACTGCCAAACTGTTGAAGACCTTAGGAAGCAAAGGGAGCATGAGCGAGTGCACGCAAGGCAGCAAGAGAGGCAGAAACAGGCCAGAATGTGCGCACAACAAGCCTACACGCAACATGCAGTGAGGCACGGCCAGGTTCTGACTCAGTCCTAATTGATTGCGGAAATCTGAGCCAAGAAGAAGACCAGCATTGGCAGGACACACATGAGGCAATCTGAGCAGGAGAAGGAGATTGATGGCGTAAAGAACTCCAGCAGCAGCAGGATGTTATGGAAGGTTTACATCAGCAAGCTGACCACGCCAAAGAGAAGTGTTGGAGAGGAAGGACATGCCATAATGGAAGTCCTAATCCAAGAAAGAAACAGCAAGATGAAGGTCAGCAGCTGTAGGAGAGGAGATAAGATAAGGACAGAAAGACTTAGTCAAAGTAGGAATTCTAGTCTTAGTAGGAATTCAAGAAGAACCAAGAATCCTGGTAGGATTAGGAAACAATAGGATAAGGTCTCTCTTGATAATGTTTTAGATGACTTAGAAAAGCTTGCTAACTTAGGAAAATATATCCTAAGTGGATAAGGAACCTAAGTACTAGTTAGATTAGGATAAGGCTGTCTTAGGACTATAAATACAACCCATTATTTGTGAGGAGAGGAAATGCACCAAATTTTGTTATTTTCCCATTCAATAATCAACAATCAAGGTTAGCATTCTTACTTACTTTCTTGTTTATATTTCAGTTATCTTTTAAAAGTTGTCTTGAGATAACTTAGGCTTAAGACAAGGTTAAGAGTTGTCTTCCTTCCTTAAGAGCTTAGGTTGAAGTTAAGAGTTTTATTCTTCAACCAACGCAAGTTGTGATAGGTTTAAGAGTTGTCTTCCCTATCCAACATATCCTTATATATATATTAGTTAATCCAAAGGACAGCTTAGGAGACGTAAATATAAGAAAAGAACTCAAGAATCAAACGGGGCAGCAAGTATGGAAGGTTTTTAGTAGGCGTGCTGACCCCTATGCTGTATAAAAGTCGGGGAAAAAATTTGGGATCTCAACATGAACGCACCTGATGCCACTGCCACACCCATAGGAATGTTCTGGTCGCTCCCGGAATTTGTCCCATGCATTGCTGAATGCGCCCGACGCCTCTGCCGCTCCCGTAGGGATGATCTGGTTGCTCCCCAAAGTTCATCCCGTGCACTGTAAAAGTCCAAGCACTCATGCCTGAGGGGATGTTCCGGTCACTCTTAAAAGTTTGCCCCGTGCGAACGCACCAAATGCCACTGCTGCGCTTGTGGGGATGTTCCAGTCACTGCTTGAAGTTTGTCCCACACACTTTTGAACGCGCCCAACACCTCTGCCGTGCTAGTGGGGATGCTCCGGTCGCACCTGGAAGTTTGCCCTATGCACTGCCGAACGCACTCCATGCTCAGCTGCGCCCACGGGGATGTTTCGGTCACTCCCAGAAGTTTGTCCCGTGCACTGCCAAATGCGCCCGACATCTCTGCCATGCCCACGGGGATACTCTGGTCGCTCCATGAAGTTCGTCTTGTGCACTGTAAAATGCGTCTGATGCCTCTGCCGCGTCCGCAAATATGTTCCTGTCGCTCCCAAAATTTGATCCGCACACTGCCAAACATGTGCAATGCTGCGAACGAACCCACAGGGATGTTTCATTTGCTCCCGAAAATTTGTCTCGCGCATTAACCAATGAACCCAAAGATTCTTCCACGCTAGTGGGGATGTTCCATTCACTCTCGGAAGTTCATCCCGCACACTGCCAAACGCACCCAACACCACTGCCACACCAGCAGGGATGTTCTTGTTGCTCGCAGAAGTTTGTCCTGCACGCTGCCAAACGAGCCCGAAGCCGTTGCCATGCCTGCGGGGATGTTCTGGTCGCTCTAGAAAGTTCATCTTGTGAACTACCCAAACATGCTCCAAGCCTCTGCTGCACCCATAGGGGTGTTCTGGTCGCTCCAAGAAGTTCATCCCGTGCACAGCCCAACACATGCCTGAAGACTCTGACTCGCCCGCAGGGATGTTGCCGTCACTCTCAGAAGTTTATCCCGTGCACTGCCCAGCAAGCCCAAAGCCTCTACTGCTCCTGCAGAGATGTTCCAGTAGCTCCTGAAAGTTCGTACCACACACTGCTGAATGCGCTCGATGCCTCTGCCGCGCCTGTGGAGATGTTCCAGTCACTCCCGCAAGTTCATCCCGCACCAGAAGCCTTTGCCATGCCAGCGGGGATGTTCTGGTCGCTCCCAGAAGTTCACCCCACACCCTGCCAAACGTATTCGAAGCCACTGCCGCGCCCGCTTTGATTTTCCAGTTGGTCCTGGTAGTTCATCCTTTGCACTGACCAACACACCCAAACCCTCTTCTGTGCCCACGGGGATGTTCTGGTTGCTGCCAAAAGTTTGTCCTGCATACTGCCGATCACACCACACGCTGCTGCCATTTCCATGGGGATGTTCCAGTCACTCCCTGAAGTTTGTCCAGTGCACTGCCCAACACACTCAAAGCCTGTACAGCACCTGCAGAGATGTTCTAGTCACTCCCGGAAGTTCCTCCTGCACACTGCCAAATGCACTAATGCAGCTGCCATGCCCATGGGGACTGTTCTGGTCGCTCCCTGATGTTCATCTTGTGCACTGCCCAATGTGCCAGAAGCCTCTGCCATGCCCAGGTGAATGTTCTGGTCGCTCCCAGAAATTTGTCATATCCCCTGCCAAATGTGCTCGATGCCTCTGCAGAACCTGCGGGGATGTTCCAGTTTCTCCCAGAAGTTCGTCATGCGCACTGCCAAACTTGCTTGATGCCACTGCCCCACCAACAGGGATGTTCCGGTCGCTCCCGTAAGTTCGTCCCATGCATTACTGAATGCAGTATTGTTCTGGTTGCTCTTGGAAATTCATCCTGCACACTGCCCAATGCAGCCGACGCCTCTGCTGCACCCGCGGGGATGTTCTGATCAATCCCGGAAGTTCTTCCTGCACATTGCCGAATGCACTAGATGACACTGCTGCGCCCGTGGGGATGTTTCGATCAAGTCTGGAAGTTCATCCCATGCATTACCGAACGCACCTGATGCCGTTGCTGCACTCGTGGGGATGTTTAGATGTTCCCAGAAGTTCATCACGTGCCTAAAGCCTCACATCTGCCCGCGGGGATATTCTGGTCTCTCACAGAGGTTCGTCTAGCTCACTGCCCAACATGCCTAAAGCCTCGGCTACGACCGCGGGGATGTTCCGGTCGCTCAAGGAAGTTCATCACGCACTCTGCTGATCACGTCCGATGCCTCTGCCAAGTCAGCGGGGATGTTCCGGTCACTCCTTGAAATTCATCCTGTGCACTGTTCTTGAGGACCTTAGGAGGCAAAGGGAGCATGAGAGAATGTGCGCAAGGGGCCAGGCAGCAAGAGAGGCAGCAACAGGCCAGCAAGTGCGAAACAACAAGCCTGCACGCAGCAAGCAGTGTAGCACAGCCAGGTTCTGACTCAGTCCTAAGTGATTGCGGAAAGCCAAGCCAAGAAGAAGACCAGCATTGGCAGGACATGCATGAAGCAATCTGAGTAGGAGAAGGAAAGTGACGACGTGAAGAACTCCAGCAGCAGCTGGACGTCTTGGCAGGTTTACTTCAGCAAGGGGACCACGCCAAAGAGAAGTCTTGGAGAGGAAGGATGCCACAGTAGAAGTCTAATCCAAGAAGGAAATGGCAAGAAGAAGTCAGCAGCTGTAGGAGAGAAGATTAGATAAGGACAGAAGGACTTAGTCAAAGTAGGAATTCTTGTCTTAGTAGGAATTCAAGAAAGACCAAGGATCCTTGTATGATTAGGAAACAATGGGATAAGGTCTATCTTGATAATGTTTTAGATGACTTAGAAAAGCTTGTTGACTTAGGAAAACATATCATAAGTGGATAAGGAACCTAAGTACTAGTTAGATTAGGATAAAGCTGTCTTAGGACTATAAATACAACCCATTATTTGTGAGGAGAGGAAATGCACCAAATTTTGTTATTTTCTCATTCAATAATCAACAATCAAGGTTAGCATTCTTGCTTACTTTCTTGTTTATATTTCAGTTATCTTTTAAGGGCTAACTTGAGATAATTTGGGCTTAAGACAAGGTTAAGAGTTGTCTTCCTTGCTTAAGAGCTTAGGTTGAAGTTAAGAGTTGTCTTCTTCAACCAAGGCAAGTTGTGATAGGTTTAAGAGTTATCTTGCCTATCCAACATATCCTTATATATATTAGTTAACCTGAAGGACAGCTTAAGGGATGTAAATATAAGAAAAGAACTCAAGAATCAAATGGGACAGCAAGTTAGGAAGGATTCCAGTAAGCGTGCTGACCCCTAAGGTGTAGAAAAGTTGGGGGAAACAAATTAAGACCCCAACAATTGTCCACTGCATGTGGATGTTCCGGTCGTTCCCAGTAGTTCATCCCATGCACTGCCCAATGCCTCTGCTACACCCAAAGGGATGTTCTGGTCGCTCCCAGAAGTTCATCCCGTGCCCTACCCAACTGTTGGGGTCCGGAATTTTTTTTTCCAACTTTTATACACTTTAGGGGTCAGCACACTTACTGAAATCCTTCCTAACTTGCTGTCCCGTTTGATTCTTGAGTTCTTTTTTTATATTTACGTCCCCTAAGCTGTCCTTTGGTTTAACTAATATATATAAGGATATGTTGGATAGGCAAGACAACTCTTAAACCTATCACAACTTGCCTTGGTTGAAGAAGACAACTCTTAACTTCAACCTAAGCACTTAAGCAAGAAAGACAACTCTTAACCTTGTCTTAAGCCCAAGTTATCTCAAGACAACTCTTAAAAGATAACCGAAATATAAACAAGAAAGCAAGCGAGAATGCTAACCTTGATTCTTGATTATTGAATGAGAAAATAACAAAATTCGGAGGACATCTTCTCCTCACAAATAATGGGCTGTATTTATAGTCCTAAGACAGCCATATTCTAATACAGCTAGTGCTTAGGTTCCTTTTCCACTTAGGATATGTTTTCCTAAGTCAACAAGCTATTATAGGTCAACTAAAACATTATCAAGATAGATCTTATCCCACTGTTTCATAATCCTACTAGGATTCTTGGTCTTTCTTGAATTCCTACTAAGACTAAAATTCCTACCTTATCTTGTATTTTACAATGGCTACACTTCCTCTTACCTAATATTTTTAGGACTAGGACTCTGAATGCATATCCTTCTACCCTTCGAATTCTTCTTGTCGCGACTATCCTATTGCTACTGGAACTCATCATGAGTGTCCTTCTGCTGATAGAACTCTTCTTGGCATGGATGTCCTTCTGCTGCTGGAACTCTGCTTGGCATAGTTGTCTTGCTGCTGCTGGAATTCTCCTTGGCATGGATGTCCTGCTGCTGCTGGAACTCTGCTTTGTGTAGATGTCCTCCTACTGCTGGAACTCTTTCTTGACATGGACGTTCTGCTGCTGCTGGAGTTCTTCTTGATGCGAATATCCTTTTTCTGCTGGAACTCCTGTTGGCACGAATGTCCTTCGTTGATTAGGATTAAGTCAAATACTGGCCAGGCCTCATTTCTGGGCTGCCCACTTGCTGTTTGCCATGCTTGTTGTGCACATTTTCTGGCCCATGTTCTCCTGTGCTGCCTCATTTTCCATCCATTGCATTCCTGCATACTTAGGTTCTCAACAATCCCCCTTTCTTGAAGACTCACCTTGTCCTCAAGGTGGAAGTTGGAAAACTGCTGCTGTATGTCATTATAGTCTTCCCAAACTTGTGTGGGTAATGGCAAAGGTTGTAGCAATCCCTTGCTCTTGCCACCTTCTGATTTTATCCATAGGCAAATGTCATCATGGTTCCTGGAATAGACAAAAATGTCATCAAAGAAAACTAAAACAAACCTGCGCAAATAAGGTTTGAAGATGTCATTCATGGCTGCTTGAAAGGTAAAGGGTGCATTGCATAGTCCAAATGGCATGACTAGGTACTCGTAGTGTCCACTATGAGTCCGAAATGATGTCTTCTGCATGTCCTCTTCTTTCATGCATATTTGATGATATCTGGCCTTTTGATCTAGCTTGGTGAACAGCTTTGCTCCATGTAACTCATCCAGCATATCATCAATTGTTGGGATCGAAAAATGATCCTTAACAGTTGCTCGGTTGAGTTCCTGATAATCCACGCGAAAACCTCCAAGTTCCGTCTTTCTTTCTAACAAGTAGAATGGGAGAAGAAAAAGGGGAAGTGCTAGGTCGAATAATCCCTTGCTGTAGCATCTCTTCCACTTGTCTTTTGATCTTGTTCTTTTGGAAGTATTCATGCCTGTAAGGTGCTACACTAATTGCCTTGGTTTTGTCAATTAATAAGATGTCATGGTCGTAATGTCTTGAGGGTGGTGTCCTTATGGCTCTCCTAAGACATCTCCGAATTGCTCTAGTAGGTTCCTTACTGCATTGGTATGTCTTCATGTGTATGCTGTTCTGCTGTGTTTTCCTCCTTTGTGTTCAAGAGAACCGCAAAACATTCTGCCCTTTTTCTATATAGTCGTTCAAGGGTACTTACCTCACAATGATGCACTGCATTGGTGGTGGATGCCTCCCACATGCAGTCCTTTCCCTTCCATTGGAAGTGCATGGCCATGGATTCATAGTTTAACATTATCTTGCCTATGGTTTTAAGCCAAGCATTGCCTAAAACCACATCAAGACCTGCCAGGGCTAATACATGCAGTTCCGTCTCTATCTTGACACCTTGAATCTTTCATTGCTACTGCCTTGATAACTTGCGCGCATTTGAGCTTCTGTCCAATCGCCACTCTTACCTCAAAGGGTGCACTCCTTTGCAAACATAGCTGGAGTGTTTTGACCAGTTTTGTGTTCATGAAGTTATGGGTGGCTCTACTATCAATCAACACCAAAACATTTTTGTCATTTGTGGTTGCGAACAACCTCATTATAGTAGGCCTGATGGTTTTCCCTACAGCATGCAAGTTGATTTCACCTTCTTCCACATGATCTGAGGGAGTGTATTGTCTCGGCTTCCTCCTTGATATCCATGCGACTTTAGGCATTTGTGCTGGCAATGGGGTTGCTGTCCAGAACACCTGACCTGTTGCATGGAATGTCTGGATCTTCAGTGTTCAAGCTGCAACCCAAATAATCCTCATTCTGTCTAGGGAATTGAGGGTTTAAAACAGGTGCAGATGATGGCGTTTGATCAATATTTGTGCCCTGCAGAACTTGCTGCATGCTATACATATTTTCCACTGAAGTTTGACCAATGAATGGTCTAAAGGTCTGGTCTCTTGCAGCTTGTGAAGTTGTCCGTGAAAGATCAGCAAGTCCTTCAATCTGGACAGGAATATGATTAGGTACTTTGTCTTCTAATCCAGGTTTAGCCAACAAGGCAGATTGGTCCTACATAGTCCTTGTTGGAGTATTTTCTGTGGATAATTTGTAGAAGCAGTGGAATGTTCTTGCAATCCATTTGAAGACCTATTTAATCCTGCATCCAATTCAATTTGCTGTCTCTCCATCATGGTCGGTTCTAATTAAGATGTAGATGGCAGTCCAGTGGAAACTATTGAAGCTCTTAAGTCATTGTTCTGCAACTGATATGGTAGAGATGTAAAAGTAGCAGCATGAACATGAACAGATGAATTAGGACATTTGGCTGATGCATTGTTCAACTTATCACAAGACATCTGCCCCTTTACCTTGGCATTCGGACATACCAAGTCAGGTCCTGGAATGCTTGTGTCCTTAGCGTTTCCATCACTTGGACATGCATATGTATCTTTTGTGTGCAATTTTTTTCCTCCACTATCATAAACTGAAATTGCTGGTGATGAAACCTCTTCACTTGTTCTCCAGATTGGCATCTCGAGAGGCAGAGATGAGTATTCCAAGTTCTGAACTGGTGCAGCACTCTTTGAATTTGATGAAGGAAATACTAGGTTCCCATCAAACTCGAAGCAAATATTTGTGATCCTAGATGGGTCGAATCTGTCCATTAATTCTTGTGTGAACCTTGTCCAGCCAATCCTTCTACCTTCTCTACTGTAGGTGGCCTTAAGCCAACACCACCATTGATTGGCCCTCCCACACAGGTGATAGGATGCAAAATCAACCCTTTCACCCCTCTCAACACCTTGTTTCTCAAAATAGAACTCAGCCTTGGAGATCCATTCAGTTGGATCCCCTTTCTCAAAGGTTGGAAATTCGATTTTTATCTTAGGCCTGGTGTAGTGGCCAGGGCTGTCGTAGTGCTGCCATTCCTCTCTCCTTGTTGTCTGCCAAAGTTCTGTCTCTTGACAACTTTGCATTCTCCTTGGCTGCCATACTCTGGCCTTCGATCCAAGACCTCATCGTCGTTGTATTCATCATAGGGGTCATGGGGCTGGTGCAAATTTGGTGGCACCTCCCTTCTGCACACTAGACTCATGTGCCTTTTCCGCCTTTCTTGAGAGGGAAGCTGCTCCTGGTCAAATTCGTCCTCATGCACTTGGTGCCGCGTGATTTCTGATTGAAGCCTCCTAGACGTTTGTGGTAGGTGGCTGTTCCTCCCGTCCTTGGTTTGGACTTGTTTTCCAACCACTTGGGGTGTGTCTCTCTTCAACTTTTCAAGAGAATGAATGATAGATGATAGTTGGTGTTTGATATCGCCTACCTGATCATGTATGGTGCGTTGTTCCCTCTCCAAGGCAAGGATTCTTCCAAAGTCCTTGTTAGTTTGCTGTTGTGGTGAGGGTGAATGCTGCCTGATGACATGGTGATGTGCTGCCTCTTCAATTTGATGTTGAACGTGCTGATCTCTTGACGAGATTACCAATTTTGTTGGGGTGATCGTGTTACCTCTCAACAAAAGCACCAATTTATTAGAGTCCTAATTTTTTTCCCTAATCTTTCTACACCTTAGGGGTCAACACGTCTACTAGAATCCTTCCTAACTTGCTGTCCCATTTGATTCTTGAGTTCTTTTCTTATGTTTATGTCCCCTAAGCTGTCCTTTGGATTAACTAATATGTATAAGGATATGTTGGATAGGCAAGACAACTCTTAAACCTATCACAACTTGCCTTGGTTGAAGAAGACAACTCTTGACTTCAACCTAAGCTCTTAAGCAAGGAAGACAACTCTTCACCTTAACTTAAGCCCAAGTTATCTCAAGATGACTCCTAAAAGATAACCGAAATATAAACAAGAATGAATGCAAAATATACAAAATTCGGAGCATATCCCCCAACTCACAAATAATGGGTTGTATTTATAGTATTGGACATCCTTATCCTATTTCAACTAGTACTTAAGTTCTTTATCCACTTAGGATAAGTTTTCCTAAGTCAGCAAGGTTTTTTAAGACAACTGAAACCTTATCAAGATAGACCTTATCCAAATGTTTCCTAATTCTACTAGGATTCTTGGTCTTTCTTGATTGACTACCTTATCAAGACTAGAATTCTACCTTATCTTGTATTCAATAGCAGTTGGACTTTCTCTTGGCTTATTCTTTTAGGACTAGGACTCTCAATGCATATCCTTCTACCCTTAGAATTCTCCTTGTCATGACTATCCTATTGCTACTGGAATTCATCATACGTGTGTTGCTGCTGATAGAACTCTTCTTGGCATAGATCTCCTGCTGCTATTGGAATTCTCCTTGGCATGGACGTCCTGCTGCTGCTAGTACTCTGCTTGGCATAGATGTCCTGCTGCAGCTGGAATTCTCCTTGGCATGGATGTCCTGCTGCTGCTGGAAATCTGCTTGGCGTAGATGTCCTCCTACTGCTGGAACTCTTCTTGATGCAATTATCCTTCTTTTGCTGGAACTCCTGTTGGTGTGAATGTCCTCTCTTAATTAGGATCAAGTGAAATACTAGCTAGGCCTCACTGCTGTGCAGCACACTTGCTGTTGCCATGCTTGTTGTGCACATTTTCTGCCCCATGCTCTCCTTTGCTGCCTCATTTTCTACCCATTGCATTTCCTGCATACTTAGGTTCTCAACACCAATGTGTCTGATGCTGTTACCACGCCCACAGGGAAGTTCGGGTCACTCCCAGAAGTTCATCCCGTTCACTGCCTAATGCGTCCAGCACCACTGTTGTGCCCCGGGATAGTTCAGGTTGATTCCCGAAGTTCATCTCGCACACTGCAGAATGCGCCCGATGCCACTTTCACGGTCACAGGGATGTTCCGGTTGTTCCTAGAGCTTTGTCCCATGCACAGCTGAAGGGGCCAGATGCCGCTGCTGTGCCTGCAGGGATGTTGTGATAGCTCTCAGATGTTTGTCCTGTGCACTGCCGAAAGCATCCAGTGCTGCTGCCGCACCCTGAGGTTTTTTTTGTTGCTCCCAAAATTTTGTCCGGAGCACTACTGAACACGCCCGACACCTCTGCTGCGCCTACAGGGATGTTCTGGTCACTCCTGGGAGTTCATCCCACACACTTGCGAATGCATATGGCACCACAGCTGCAGCCACAGGGACGCTCTGGTTGCTCCCTGAAGTTCGTCTTGTGCACTGCCAAACATGCTAGATGCTGCTGCCGCACCCACTGAGATGTTCCATTCGCTCCCCGAAGTTCATCCCGTGCACTGCCGAACATGTCCAACACCTCTGTCGTGCCTGCGGGGATGTTTTGTTCACTCATGGAAGTTCGTCCTGCACACTGCTGAACTGTTGGGGTCCCAATTTCATTTCCGAACTTTTCTACACCTTAGGGGTTAACACAACTTCTAAAACCTCTCCTAACTAGCTGTCCCATTTGATCCTTGAGTTCTTTTCTTTGATTCTTGTCCCCTAAGCTGTCCTTCGGGATTAACTACTGATAAAAGGATATGTTGGATAGGCAAGACAACTCTTAAACCTATCACAACTTGCCTTGGTTGAAGAAGACAACTCTTAACTTCAACCTAAGCTCTTAAGCAAGGAAGACAACTCTTCACCTTGTCTTAAGCCCAAGTTATCTCAAGACAACTCTTAAAAGATAACTGAAATATAAACAAGAATATAAGCAAGAATGCTAAAGCTTGATTCTTGATTAATGAATGAAAACTTACAAATTCGTAGCATCTATCCATGCTAACAAATAATGGGCTGTATTTATAGTATTGGACAGCCTTTTCCTAATTTAACTAGTACTTAAGTTCCTTATCCACTTAGGATAAGTTTTCCTAAGTCAATAGGGTTTTCCTAAGACAACTAAAACCTTATCAAGATTGACCTTATCCAAAGGTATCCTAATCCTACTAGAATTCTTGGTCTTTCTTGATTTTCTACCTAGACTAGAATTCCTACCTTATCTTGTATTCTACAGCTGCTGGACTTCCTCTTGGCTTATCCTTCTAGGACTAGGATTCTCAATGCAAATCCTTCTGCCCTTAGAATTCTAGTTGGCTGTGAGTATCCCATTGCTACTGGAATCATCATGCGTGTCCTGCTGCTGATAGAACTCTTCTTGGCGTGGATGTCCTGCTGCTGTTGGAATTCTCCTTGGCATGGATGTCCTGCTGCTGCTGAATTTCTCCTTGGCGTAGATGTCCTGCTGCTGCTGAAATTCTCCTTGGCATAGATGTCCTCCTACTGCTAGAACTCTTCTTGATGTGATTATCCATCTTCTGCTGAAACTGTTGGCGTGAATGACCTTCATTGATTAGGATTATGTCAAATACTGGTTGGCCTTCACTGCTGCGCTGCACACTTGCTGTTGCCATGCTTGTTGTGCACATTTTCTGGCCCATGCTCTCCTTTGCTGCCTCATTTTCTTCCTGTTGCATTTCCTACATACTTAGGTTCTCAACATGAATGAACACAATGCCACTGCCACACCCAACATGATAATCCTGTCACTCTTGGAAGTTCATCCTGTGCACTGCAGAGTGCAGCTGACACCACTGTTGCACCCACGGGAATGTTTTGGTTGCTCCCTGAAGTTCATCCTAGGCACTGCCAAATGCATCCGGCGCCATTGCTGTGCCCCAGGATTGTCCAGGTCGCTCCTCGAAGTTTATCCCATGCACTGCAGAATGCGCCCAATGCCACTTTTGTGGCCGCAGGGATGTTTCGGTTGTTCCTTGAAGTTTGTACCATGCACAGCTGAATATGCACTGTGCCATGGCAGCGCCCAACACTACTTCCATGTCCATGAGGGTATTCAGGTCACTCCTGGAAGTTCGTCCCATGCACTGCCGAACACACCTGCAGGCCTGTCTTGGTCACTCCCAGTAGTTTGTCCCAGCACTGTTGATCACATCCAACGCATCTGCAGATCCCACGGGGACTTTCTGGTCACTCTCAGAAGTTCATCCAGTGCACTACCCAATGTGCTCAAAGCCTTTACTGTGCCCGTGAGCATGTTCCGGTCACACAAGGAAGTTCATGCTGTGCATTGTCGAACACGCCTAACGGCTCTGCCATGCTCGAGGGAATGTTCCGGCTGCTCCTGGAAGCTCATTCTTCACACTGCCCAACGTGCCTGATGCCTCTGCTGTGCCTACTTGGATTGTTAAGAACCTAAGTATGCAGGAAAGGCAATGGGCAGAAAATGGGGCAGCAAAGGAGAGCATGGGCCAGAAAATGTGCACAACAGGCATGGCAGCAGCAAGTGTGCAGCCCAGCAGTGAGGCCCAACCAGTATTTGACTTAATTCTAATTAATACAGGACATTTATGTCAAGCAGAGTTCCAGCAGCAGCAGGACATCCATGCCAAGGAGAATTCCAGTAGCAGCAGAACATCTGCGCCAAGAAGAGTTCTATCAGCAGTAGGACAAGCATAATGAATTCCAGTAGCAATGGGATACTCACGGCAAAGTAGAATTCTAAGGGCAGAAGGATTTGCATTGAGAGTCCTAGTCCTAGAAGGGTAAGCCAAGAGGAAGTCCAGTAGTTGTAGAATACAAGATAAGGTAGGAATTCTAGTCTAGGTAGAAATTCAAGAAAGACCAAGAATCCTTGTAAGGTCTATCTTGATAATGTTTTATTTGACTTAGAAAAGCTTGTTGACTTAGGAAAACATATCCTAAGTGGATAAGGAACCTAAGTACTAGTTAAATTAGGATAAGGCTGTCTTAGGACTATAAATACAGCCCATTATTTGTGAGGAGCTCATAAGCTACGAATTTTGTTATTTTCTCATTCATTAATCAAGAATCAAAGGTAAGCATTCTTGCTTCCATTCTTGTTTATATTTCGGTTATCTTTTAAGAGTTGTCTTGAGATAACTTGGGCTTAAGTCAAGGTTAAGAGTTGTCTTCCTTGCTTAAGAGCTAAGGTTGAAGTTAAGAGTTGTCTTCTTCAACCAAGGCAAGTTGTGATAGGTTTAAGAGTTGTCTTGCCTATCCAACATATCTTTATATATATTAGTTAACCCGAAGGACAGCTTAGGGGATATAAAATAAGAAAAGAACTCAAGAATCAAACGGGACAGCAAGTTAGGAAGGATTCCAGTAGGCGTGCTGACCCCTAAGGTGTAGAAAAGTTGGGGAAAAAATCGGGACCCTAACATATTTTGGTCGCTCCCTGAAGTTAGTCCTGCACACTACCAAATGCACCCAAAGCCGCTGCGGCACCTATAGGAATGTTCCAGCCGCCACCGGAAGTTCAACCTGCACACTATCCAATGTTCCTGAAGCCTCTGCTGTGCCTGAGGGGATGCTCTGGTCACTCCCAGAAATTCATCCTAAGCACTGCCGAATGTGTCTAATGCCTCTGTCGCACTTATGGGGATGTTTTGGTCACTCCCAGAAGTTCATCCCGCACACTGCCGAGCTGTTGGGGTCCCGATTTCTTCTCCCAACTTTTCTACACCTTAGGGGTTAGCACGACTTCTAAAACCTCTCCTAACTTGCTGTCCTGTTTGATCCTTGAGTTCTTTTCTTTGATTCACATCCCCTAAGCTGTCCTTCAGGATTAACTAATGATAAAAGGATATGTTGGATAGGCAAGACAACTCTTAAACCTATCACAACTTGCCTTGGTTGAAGAAGACAACTCTTGACTTCAACCTAAGCTCTTAAGCAAGGAAGACAACTCTTAACCTTGTCTTAAGACCAAGTTATCTCAAGACAAACTCTCAAAAGATTACCAAAATATAAACAAGAATAAAGCAAGAATGCTAACCTTGATTCTTGATTAATGAATGAAAACATACAAATTCGGAGCATATATCCCTCCTCACAAATAATGGGCTGTATTTATAGTATTAGACAGCCTTATCCTGATTCAACTAGTACTTAAGTTCCTAATTCACTTAGGATATGTTTTCCTAAGTCAACAAGGTTTTCTAAGACAACTAAAACATTATCAAGATAGACCCTTATCCAAATGTTTCCTAATTCTACTAGGATTCTTGGTCTTTCTTGAATTCCTACTTTGACTAAATGTTTCTATCCTTATCTTATCTCCTCTCCTACATCTACTGACCTTCTATCTTGCCATTTCCTTCTAGGATTAGGACTTCCATATGGCGTGTCTAATGTGCCCAAAGCCACTGCCAGACCCACTGGGATGTTCTGGTTGATCCCGGTAATTCATACCATGCACTGCCAAATGTGTGCGACCCCGCTCCGCACCCCCCAAGTTTGTTCTGGTCACTTCTGAAGTTTATCTTGATCACTTCTGTACTCATCCAACACCTCTACCAAGCCAGCATGGATTTTCTGATTGCTCCCAGAAGTGTGTCCCGCGCATTGACAAATGCACCCAATACTGCTGCCACACCCGCGGGGATGGTCTGGTCACTCTCAGAAGTTCAACTTGCACACTTCTGAATGCACTTGATGCCTATGCCATGCCCATATGGATATTCTGGTTGCTTGCAAAAATTCATCCCAAGCACTGCTGAGCGTACCCGATGCCTCTGCCCCACACTCACTGGGATGTTCCAGTCGCTCCTGAAAATCCAAACTGTGCACTGCCAAACGTGACTTATGCCACTGCCGCACCCGTAAGGATGCTTTGTTTGGACCCTGATGTTCATCCTGTGCACTGCCAAACATGCCTGAAGCCCTTACCTTGCTTGCAGGGATGTTCCAGTTGCTCCTGGAAATTCATCCCGAGCACTGCCAAACACGTTCGATGCCTTTGCTGCACCCAAGGGGATGTACGGTCACTCCGGCAAGTTTGTCCCATGCACTGCCGAACGTGTCCAACACCGCTTCCGTGACTGAAGGGATGTTCTGGTTGATCCTGGAAGTTCATCTCAAGAACTTCCAAATGTGCCCAAAGCCTCTGCCATGCCCACGGGGTTGTTCAGGTTGCTCCCGGAAGTACATCCCGCGCACTACCGAATGCGCCTGACACTTCTGCCACATCCATAGGCATGTTTTGGCCACTCCCGAAAGTTTGTCCTGCACACTACTAAAAGCACCGATGCCTCTACCATGCTTGTGGGGATGTTCCTATCGCTCCAGAAGTTCATCTTGAGCATTACTGAATGCATCGGATGCCTTTGCACCAAGCCAAATGCATTGGATGCATCTGATGCTTGTGGGGATGTTCTAAATTTTGAAGTTATTATTCAATAATACAAGGTCATAGGCATCCAGCCATTCTTGTTTATTTTGTTTCAGTTATCTTTTAAGAGTTGTCTTGGGATATCTTTTAAGAGCTTAGGTTGTAAGAAGAATATTGTTTGCTGGACTTCTAAAGAAAACCAGGCCACACCTCAACCAACTGTAGAGCCAAATACAAGATCAATGAAATCTTCAAGGATCAAGAGGATCTTAGATCCAAGTTTACTCAACTTCTTCTTAGTGAAGAGTCAAGTGTTCAATCATTTGAGTATTCAGATGAACTCATATAACAAATAGATCAAACCACTAGTGATAGTCAACTCAAAGTTACAATTGTTCGGAAACATTTGTAACTGTTCTCATTTCAACATGATTAATAGAAACAAAGTTGATAAATAATTTCTACTTGATATCATTGACAAAATAGATGACCCAGTGCTCAAAAGAAAATATTTACTCAACCTTAGGGAAAATCATTACCCGTGAACAACAAGCTAGTACCCCAGAGCCTTTCAATCTCAATAAAATCTTTGAAAAATACCCTAGCTCAAAATCTATTCAAACAGGTGACCACAAGAGAACTTCAAAAAGAAGTTAAACTCCTAAAGGCCCAAATCAAAGACTTGAAAAAACAAGTCAATGATCAATCAACTTCAAACCAATGTTAGAATAGAATTGTTAGAAAACTCTAGAAATATTGTTCAAACTGCAAATCAGCAAGCTCAAAGTAGTGATAGCCAACCGTCTCAACCTTTACCTTTACCTGATCGACCATTAGATGAAGATGGTTTTATCCATTTGATCAATAGCATTAACTTTCAAAAATGGTATGTCAATATTTCCTTACATATAGGAAATAGTTTCTCTATCAACACCACTACATTAGTTGATTCTGGTGTAGACCAAAACTATATTCAGGAAGGAAAAATTCTTATCCAAATACTATGAGAAGACCTTTGAAAGACTTAGTAGTGCTAATGGTTCAAACCTATATGTTAAGTGCAAACTCTCCAATGCTCAAGTCTATAATCAAAACTATTGCTTTCATAATAGTTTTATTCTAGTAAAAAATCTTTCTTAAAATATCATTTTAGAAATACCATTTTTAGCTCAAATCTATCCAATTCAAGTAGACGACAAAGGAATCCACACTGAGGTACTAGGAACCAAAGTGCCATTCATTTTTTTTATTTTCCATTAGTCAAAATGGTATCCACATGCTCCAACAAAAATCAATAAGTTAGCATATCAACCTTATCCGGCATAAGGAATCACATATGCAAGCTTTACAGAAAGAACTCAATCATGCCAAAGTAAAAAACCAGCTAAGGAAACAACTCATTTAAACAAGGATTCACAAGCTTCAAAAACATTTTTAAAAAGAAATATGCTCGGACCCACCCAATGCTTTTTGGGAAAGGAAAAAGCCTATCGTCCAACTCTTTTATAAAAAGATTTTCATGAGAAAGATATCCCAACCAAAGTACGACCCATTCAAATAAAACATGACCTCCTTGAACATTGTAAAAAGGAGATTAATGATTTATTGTCAAAAAATCTCATTTCCATCTAAGTTACCTTGAAATTGTTCAGCTTTCTATGTCAACAAAAACACAGAAATAGAGCGTGGTGTCCCACACCTAGTCGTCAACTATGAACCCCTTAACAAGGTGCTCTAATGGATTAGGTACCCTATTCCAAACAAAAGAGACTTGCTCAATAGATTATATGATTCCATCATATTTTCTAAATTTGACATGAAATTAGGATTCTGGCAAATCCAAATTGATTCCTAAGATGGGTATAAGACATCTTTTGTTGTACCCTTTGGACATTACGAATGGAATGTAATGCCCTTTGGACTAAAAAATGCTCCATCTGAATTTCAAAATATTATGAATGATATTCTCAATCCTTATTCTCAATTTTCAATATAGATGATGTTCTCATCTTTTCAAAGTGTGTTGATCAACATTTCAAACATTTGCAGATATTTCTTAGAGTGATCAAACAGAATGGTTTAGTAGTATCTGCTACTAAGATGAAATTATTTCAAACCAAAGTTAGCTTCTTATGCCATGAAATCTACAGAGGTACTATTCAACCTATAAATAGATCAATAGAATTTGCTTCAAAATTTTTAGATGAGATCAAGGATAGAACCAAGCTACAGAGATTTTTGGGGTCTCTTAATTATGTAGCTGATTTTTTTTCCAAACCTTAGGGCTATTTGTCAACCATTGTTCAATAGACTTAGGAAAAATCCACCCGTATGGTCTGATCAACGTACCCATGTAGGTAAAATTATCCATTACTTAGCCTTGCCTAACCCTAGTGCTAGTCTCGTCATAGAGATAGATGCATCAAAGATAAGATATGGTGGGATACTCAAATAGAGATTAGATGGCTCAACCAAAGAATCAATAGTTAGATATCATTAAGGTATTTGGCTCGGTGCTCAAAAAATTATTAAACAAAACCTTTATCTTTGACAAATGCGCCCGACAACCCTTCTTGGCCCTCAGGGATGTTCCGATCGCTCCCAGAAGTTCATCTTGTGCACTGCCAAATCTGCCCGACACCTCTACCATGTCGGCGGGAATGTTCTGGTTGCTCCTAGAAGTTCATCCCACGCACTGTCGAATGCACCCAACAGTGCTGCCGAATGTGACCGATGCCTCTGCTGTGCCCGCGGGGATGTTCTGGTTGCACCGTGAAGTTTGTCCCTGCCAAACGTGACTGAAACCTTTGTCATGGCCGGGCAATGTTCCGGTCACTCCCGGAAGTTCGTCCCATGCACTGCCGAACCTACCTGACACCTATGCCATGCCTGTGGGGATTTTCCACTCCAGCAAGTACGTCCCGAGCACTGCCAAAAGCGTTTGATGCCTCTGCCAAGTCTGTGGGAATTTTTCAGTTGCTCCAGAAAGTTTGTCCCACACACTGCTGAACGTGCCAAACGCCACTGCTGTGCCTGCGGGGATGTTATGGTCACTCATGGAAGTTTGTCCCGTGCACTGGATAATGCACCTGATGCCTATGTTGTGCATGCAGGGATGTTCTGATCACTCCCTAAAGTTCATCCCATGCACTGCCGAAAGCGCCAAACTTTCAGGAGCAACTGGAACATCCCTGCAGGTGTGGTAGAGGTGTCAGGCACATTCGACAGTGCACGGGACAAACTTCTGGGAGTGACCAGAACATTCCTGCAGGAGTGGCAGAAGTGTCGGGCGAGTTCGACAGCACGCAAGATGAATTTCAGGGAGCTACTGGAACATTCCCCCAAGAGCAGCAGCAGCAGCAGCATCGAACACAGTCAGTAATGCAGGGGATGAATGTCTGGGAATGACCGGAACATCCCTGCAGGCGTAGCAGAAATGCTGGGTGCGTTCGGCAGTGCGCAGGATGAACTCCCAGAGCAACCGGAACGTCCCAGTGGGCGCAGGAGAGGAGTTGGGCTCATTCAGCAGTTCGTGGGATGAACTTTTGGGAGCAAATGGAACATCTACGCAGGTACGGCGGCAGCAACTGGTGCGTTGAGCAGTGCGCAGGATGAACTTCCAAGCATTATTGGAACATACCCTCAAGCATGGTGGCGGCATTGGACAAGTTCATCAGTGCACAGGATGAACTTCCGAGAGCATCCAGATCATCCCTAGGGGTGTGGCCAAGGCATTGAATGCATTCAGCAGTGCGCATGACGAACTTCGGGGAGTGGCCAGAGCATCGTTGCAGGTGTGGCAAAGTTGTCAGATATGTTCGGTAGTGCATGGGATGAACTTCCGGGAGTGACCAGAATATTCCCCCAGACATGGCAGTGGCGTCAAACACATTCATGTTGAAAACCTATGTATGCAGGAAATGCAATGGGCAGAAAATGAGGCAGCAAAGGAGAGCATGGGCCAGAAAATGTGCACAACAAGCATGGCAATAGCAAGTATGCAGCCCAGCAGTGAAGCCCGACCAGTATTTGACTTAATCTTAATCAATGAAAGACATTCACACAACAGGAGTTCCAGTAGAAGAAGGATAATCTCATCAAGAAGAACTCCTGCAGTAGTAGGAGAATACCTATGCCAAGAAGAGTTCCAACAGCAGCAGGACATCCATGCCAAGGAGAATTCCAGCAGCAACAGGACATCTATGCCAAGAAGAGTTCTATCAGCAGGACACGCATGATGAGTTCCAATAACAATAGGATATTCATGCCAAGGAGAATTCTAAGGGCAAAAGGATATGCATTGAGAGTCCTAGTCCTAGAAGGAAAAGCAAAGATAAAGTCCAGTAGTTGTAGAATACAAGATAAGGTGGGAATTCAAGAAAGACCAAGAATCCTAGTAGCATTAGAAACATTTGGATAAGGTCTATCCTAATAATGTTTTAGTTGTCTTAGAAAACCTTGTTGACTTAGGGAAAAACATATTCTAAGTGGATAAGGAACCTAAGTACTAGTTGAATTAGGATAAGGCTCTCTAAATACTATAAATACAGCCCATTATTTGTGAGTAGAAGATATGCTCTGAATTTTGTATATTTCTCATTCATTAATCAAGAATCAAGGCTAGCATTCCTAATTCCATTCTTGTTTATATTTTTGTTATCTTTTAAGAGTTGTCTTGAGGTAACTTGGGCTTAAGTCAAGGTGAATAGTTGTCTTCTTTGCTTAAAAGCTTTAGGTTGAAGTCAAGAGTTGTCTTCTTCAACCAAGGCAAGTTGTGATAGCTTTAAGAGTTGTCTTGCCTATCCAACATATCCTTCAATGGTGAATCAAGATCTAATGGGTATATTTTTTTAGGATTTTGTGGATGGGAAGAGGTGCTGGGATATAGTATAGTAATTGGGTGGATGAAAATTCATAATTGGAGTAAGTTATTACGTCTGTGGAGGTGTTTTAAGGAAGCTGAAGGGTTATGTACGAATTTAAAGTGGGAATGTCATAGGGATAGCTTATGAAAAAATTACCTGACTTGATCTCAAACTCCTTGCCTAGTGAAATTTCCTACTGCTATTGGAATTCTTACTGAGGATTAATCTTTCTTGGACGGCAGCAACTTCATTTCCATGATTAAAACCTCTCTCAAAAAATTTCCTTCAGAGTTCACAGGTAAAGTTAACTACAACATATTCCGATAAGGTAGAGAGTCCCTCCCTTATTGGTCTTATTCCATATCCCCAACGCCATTGAAACTCCGGTTGTTGGTTTCTTTAAAAAAACTCTGGTAAATTTATTTTTTTGCAAAAATTTGATGAGTACAGTAGTTGTTAGAATGTTAGGATAAAATACTATTCATCAAAAATAGTAGTAGGTTGTTAGATTCAGAAGAGTGAAATGAATTTTAAAAAAAAGTGTATATCTTTCTCTTTTTCTCCTGTTCAGAAGCTTCTGTAATAAGTTTAAACTAGAGTATCCTAGTAATAGAAACATTCTATAGGTAAGGCCTTATCATCTATTGCACATTTACTAGCTCCTGTGTCTATAATGGCATAGAAATTCCTAAATATGATGATTATATAGAAGATAAGATATTAGCTAGTACGTCTTTAGGTGTAGTAGATAGTCCAGGAAATATACCTTCAGTAGAAATACAACCAAATAGAACTTTTCCAGGAGCAGATAATCAAAATACTAGAATATGTACGCCAGAAATAAAAAGTAAGGGATATAGTAGAAAATTTCCTTATGAACAAAAAACATTACCATCTGCTTTAGCAAATAGTGGAAATATGTTAGTATTAAATAATTATCATCCCCAATTATGGGAGGAAGTAATAGCTAAATAGGAATCTAGTACGATATTACATTTAAGTACTTTTAATTTTATAGATAATCAAGAAAAAGTAAATTATGTAGAAAATTTATTAGGAGAAGTAGCAAAACTATACTTTCAATCCTGGAAGAAGGATTATAATAATGCTTATAGAGTATTAGTAGCTAATGCAGATGTAACAAAAAATATAACTAGTCAAATAAGACAAATGATTTTAGGATATGATCAGTACAGAGGAAATACGGAAATGCAGAATAGAGCTTTACAAGACTTTAGAAAGATTACACATAGATAATATGACACAAATAAAAGATTTTAGTAATGAATACCTTAATTTAGCAAGTAAGACAGGAAGAATAGATTAGAGCAAAGGATAATTGATTTAGAAAAAGAAATCAAGAATAAGTTAAAACAAATAGATGAAGAAGATGAGTTAGAACTATTTCACTATGCTTTTGTACTATAAAAGTTGTTGTTCTATGTCTACTTTTGGAGTGTTTAATTAAATTTCCTTTTAATAATTCTTCAATATGTTTAGCATATTCTGTTATAGTTCTAGGATCTGGTATTATAGGTTTATCTTGTATTGTTAAATCAAGAACTCAAGAATCAAACGGGACAGCAAGTTAGGAAGGTTTTTAGTAGGCGTGCTGACCCCTAAGGTGTAGAAAAGTTGGGGAAAAAAATCGAAACCCTAACAAATTGGTGCTTTCGTTGAGAGGTTAACACAATCACCAGTTGAGAGGTAACACGATCACCCCAACAGATTAGTGCTATAGTTAAGACATCAGCATAGACACCCTTTAATTGCAAGGCATTAAGGTTACCATGTATCTAGGCAGCATTCACCCGCACCACAGGAACAGACCAGGGAAGATTTCTCAGCCACCAACTACGGAAGAATCTTTGCCTTAGAGAGGAACCAGAATGCGATCAATGACTAGGTAGGTGATATCAAACACCAACTATCATCTATCATTCATTCTCTTGAACAGTTAAAGAGAGACACACCCCGAGTGGCCGAAAAACAAGTCCAAACGAGCCAGGCAGAAACAGCCACCTACCACAAATGTCTAGGAGGCTTCAATCCAAAATCACATGGCACCAAGTGCATGAGAAAGATTCTGACCAGGAGCAGCTTTCCCTCTCAAGAAAGGGGGAAAAGGCGTACAAGTATGGGAAGCAGTAGGGAGACTTCACCAAACGAACACCTGCCCCATGATCACTACAATGATTATAGCGACAGATGAGGATGTGCTGGACAGAAGGCCCACATCATGGTAACCAAGAAGGGTGCGTAATCACCCTGAGGCAAAACCATGGCGCACCACAAGAAGGGAGGATTGGCACTACGACAGCCCAAGCCATTACACACAGCCTAAGGTAAAAATCGAGTTCCCTACCTTTGAGAAGGGAGATCCAACTGAATGGATCTCCAAGGAGGAATTTTATTTTGGGAAACAAGGTATTGAAAGAGTGAAAGGGTTGATTTTGCATCCTATCACCTATGTGGGAGAGCCAACCAATGGTGGCATTGGCTTAAGGCCACCTATGGCCGAGAAGGAAGAAGGATAGGCTGGACAAGGTTCACACAAGAGTTAGTGAACAGATTTGGCCTGTCTAGCATGACTAACTATGAGGGACAGCTTGCCAAGATTAGGCAAGAGGGATCTCTAGAAAGCTACCTTGAAGAATTTGAGAGGTTGGCCGAATTGGTAGGACATTGGCCAGATAGTGCACTAATTGGCACTTTTCTAGATGGCCTTGTACCTTGGCTAAGCCAAGAAGTGAAGATGAGGGATCCAAACTCTCTCACTCAGTGCATTTGGTTAGCAAGACTCATCAACGATGGGAGAAGCATCACCCGCAGCACAACCAAGGTCATCAAACCCTCGGACAAATTAGGTAAGGCATCCTCATCAAGTAAGATAGCACCCCCAAAAACAAAGGACCCTCTCAAACTATCCACCGAAGAAATCAACAGGAGAATAGAAAGAGGCCTATGTTTTAGGTGCAACGATAAGTGGCAAGTTGGCCACAAGTGCAAAAAAGGGCTGTTCAACATCATTGAAGTGGTAAGTGATGAAGAACATGAGGAAAGCAGTGAGGAAGAACAAGAAAGCTACATGGACAGTGAGGAGGAAGCAGAGACAGAACACTTCCCTGATCATGCAGAAGAAGGCGAAATCAACTTGCATGCAGTAGGGGCAACCACCAAGCCTATTGCCATGAGATTGTTTGCAACCATTAATGGAAAAGAATATTTTCGTGTTGATAGATAGTGGAGCTACTCATAACTTCATCAACACAAAATTGGTCAAAACACTTCAGCTATGTCCAAAAAAGATTGCACCCTTTGAGGTAAGAGTGGCAAGTGGATAGAAGCTCAAGTGCGCACAAGTGATCCAGCAGTAGCAATGCAGATTCAAGGAGTCAAAATAGAAGGCAGAACTGCATGTGTTAGCCCTGGCAGGTCTTGATGTGGTTTTAGGCAACGCTTGGCTTAAGACCATAGGCAAGATAATGTTTGACTACGAATCCATGGCCATGCACTTCCAATGGAAAGGGAAGGGACTGCACGTGGGAGGCATCCACCACCAATGCAGCGCATCATTGTGAGGTACCAGTGCAGGTACCCTTGAAGGACTATACAGAAAAAGGGGCACAATGTTTTGCAGTTCTCTTGGCCACAAAAGAGGAAAACACAGCTCAACATCATACACACAAAGACATACCAATAGGAGTAAGGAACCTACTAGAGCAATTCAGAGATGTCTTAGGAGAGCCACAAGGACTACCACCCTCAAGACATTACAACCATGCCATCCCATTAATCGACGAAACCAAGGCGATTAATGTAGCACCTTACTGGTATGCACACTTCCAAAAGAACGAGATCGAAAGACAAGTGGAAGAGATGTTACAGCAAGGTATTATCTGACCTAGCACTTCCCCTTTTTCTTCTCCCCATTCTGCTTGTTAGAAAGAAAGACGAAACTTGGAGGTTTTGCATCGATTATCGGGCACTCAACCAAGCAACTGTCAAGGATCATTTTTCGATCCCAACAATTGATGATATGCTGGATGAGTTACATGGAGCAAAGTTGTTCACCAAGCTGGATCTCAAGGCCGGATATCATCAAATATGCATGAAAGAAGAGGACGTGTAGAAGACAGCGTTTTGGACTCATAGTGGACACTATGAGTACCTAGTCATGCCCTTCGGACTATGCAACGCACCCTCTACCTTTCAAGCAGCCATGAATGGCATCTTCAAACCTTATTTGCACAGGTTTGTCTTAGTTTTCTTTGTTGACATTTTGGTCTATTCCAGGAACCATAATGATCACATAGAACACTTAGCAAAAGTGCTAGAAACATTAAGAAGCAATTGCTTTGTTATCAAGCCATCCAAGTGCATGTTCATGCACAAGGAGCTTGAATACCTCGATCACATCATATCCAAAGACAGAGTGAAGGTAGACCAACAGAAAATAGGAGCCATGCAATCATGGCCGACTCTTAAGAATGTTATAGAACTTAGAGGATTTCTAGGCTTGATGGGTTACTACCGCCGATTTGTTCGCAAATACGGTGCCATAGCAAAACCATTGATGGATTTGCTGAAAAAGGATGGATTCCTATGGATAGAGAAGAGTGAAGACAAATTCAAATTGTTGAAGCAAGCCATGTGTGAGACCCCGGTGTTAGCACTGCCCGACTTCAACCAAACCTTCAAGCTTCACACCAACGCATGTCAAGATGGCATAGGTGCTGTCCTGAGTCAAGCTGAAAGACCTATTGCATACATAAGCAGAGTCTTAGGGCCCATGAAGAAGGAATGGTCAGTATATGCCAAGGAGATGTTGGCCATCATCCATGCAGTCATGGTACGGCGACCTTACCTTCTTAGCAGAAAATTCCTGATCATTATGGATCAACAACATTTGAGAAGCCTCATGCAGCAGAAAATTACCACACCAGAGCAGCAAAAGTTCCTTGTCAAGTTGCTGGGATACAAGTATGAAATAATCTACAAACCGGGCAAGGAAAATAAGGTGGTAGACACATAGTCTAGAAGCAATGAAGATCAAGTATTGTGGACAGCATGTGAGCCTAACGACGCATGCCTCACTGCCATTAGCAGAGTGCAGTGGAATCTATGGATAGAAATCAAAGAGGCAATAGAGATTGATCCCCAAAGCCAAGAGTTCACTGAAAAGATCAAGAATTTCAACCCTAAGGTTAGTAGATTCACCTTTAAGAATAGATATATTTGGCACCACTAGTAGATGTATGTACCAAACATACCGGGATTAAGAGGGAAGACCTTGAATCACTTCCACAACTCATGAGAAGGAGGACATTCAGGATGGTTCCGTACTTACCTGCGAATTAAGCTATTCTTTTGGTTGGAAGGATTCAAGGCAGAAGTCAAGAAGAAAGACAACAATTGTGACATTTGCCAATGGATAAAACCAGAAGATGGCAAGACCAAAGGATTGCTACAACCTTTGCCATTACCCGTACAAGTTTGGGAAGACCACAATGGCATCTAGAAGCAGTTTTCCAACTTCCAGCTTGAGGACATGGTGAGTCTTCAAGAAAGGGGATATTGTCGGAAACCTAAGTATTCAGGAAATGCAACAGGCAGAAAATGAGGCAGCAAAGGAGAGCATAGGCCACAAAATGTGCACAACAAGCATGGTAACAGCAAGTATGCAGCCCAGCAGTGAAGCCCAGCCAGTATTTGACTTAATCCTAATCAATAAAGAACATTCACACCAACAAGAGTTCCAGCAGAAGAAGGATAATCGCATCAAAAAGAACTTCTGCAGCAGTATGAGGACATCTATGCCAAGAAGAGTTCCAACAGCAGCAGGACATCCATGCCAAGGAGAATTCCAGCAGCAGCAGGACATCCACGCCAACAAGAGTTCTATCAGCAGCAGGACACGCATGATGACAATAGGGTGTTCATGCCAAGGAGATTCTAAGGGTAGAAGTGATATGCCTCAAGGATCTTCAATGGTGAATCAAGATCTAATGGGTATATTTTCTTTTAGGGTTTTGTGGATGGAAAGAGGTGCTGGATATGGTATAGTTGTTGGGTGGATGAAAATTCGTAATTGGAGTAAGATATTGGATCTGTAGAGGTGTTTTAAGGAAGCTGAAGGGTTACATACAAATTTGAAGTGGGAATGTGATAGGGATAGCTTATGATAAATTTAAGAAGAGAAAAAGGAATTTCAATCAATATCAAAAATCAAAATAAAGAAATTAAAACTAGTTAATCAAGTTTGATAAGATCAAATCACCACAAGCAAGATTACTAAGTTGATTTGCCACACTCTAAGATAGAAAGAAGGAAGAGTGATAAGAATTGATAGATAATTCTCCACTAAACAAAGAATTTGCTTAGATAAGAATTTGGATGCAACTAAGGAAAATTTATAGTGATGACAGCCTTTCTATGGCTAACTTATACTAAAACGCCTAATTCATCTATGATAAGGATTCTTAAGTAAATAAGGACTACTAAGTCATCTAGAATTCTATGAGGATAAGCCTAATATATTGGGTTCCTAATCCTACTTAAAATCTTACTTGTAAAACCCTACTTGATCTCAAACTCCTTGCCTAGTGACATTTCCTGCTGCTGCTGGAATTCGCCTTGGCATGGATGTCCTTTGTCAATGAGGATTAATCTTTCTTGGATGGCAGCAAGTTCATTTCCATGATTTAACAAACTCAGCCATTTTGTTTCCATCAAAGCAAATTCTCTCTTCAATAGGCAGTGGCAACAAATCAAGAGGAGTTGTAGGATTGAATCCATAAACTATCTCAAACAGAGAATGCTTCATTCCACTATGCACACTTCTATTATAAGCAAAATGAACAAATGATAAACAGTCATCCTCTTGATTTGTTGTTGACAATAGTATGAAGTAAAGAAGAAAGGGTTTGATTTACCACTTCGGTTTGTCAATCGATTTGAGGATGACATGTTGTGCTAAAGAGTAGTTTTGTTCCAAGTCTTTTCTATAAAGTCTTCCAAAAGTAACTTAAGAATTTGACATCACGGTCTGAAACAATACTTTTGGGAATCCCATGCAATCGAACAATCTCCTTGAAAAATAAATCAGCAATATGATGAGAATCATTTATCTTGTGGCAAGGAATAAAATGAGACATCTTGGAAAACCTATCAACAACTACCATAACTAAATCCTTTCCCCTCTATGTTTTAGGCAAGCCAAGATCAAAATCCATGCTTAAATCTTCCCACAGTTGGTTTGGTATAGGCAATGGCATGTATAACCCTTGTGACATCTTCTTGCTCTTGGCTTTCTTACATATCGCATATCTTTTTACGACTCTTTTAACATCTTTGATCATGGTTGACCAATAAAAGTGTTCCTTGAGTGCCTCTAATATCTTTTTTTCTCAAAAATGACCAGCTAAACCTCCACCATGAGTTTCCCTCACTAAGTGCTCATAGATTGAACAATTTGGGATGCACAATCTACCTTGCTTGAATAGATAGTCATCATGTTGATAGAATCCTTGGATGGCTCCTTTTTTTCACTCCTCATTTATTGATGCAAACTTTGGGTTATTTTTATACTGATCTACAAGCATCTTAAAACCCATTAGTTTAACATTTAACATGGAAACTAAAGAGTACCTCCGAGATAGTGCATCAGCCACAATGTTAGCATTTCCTTTCTTGTACTTGATCACGTAAGGAAAAGACTCTAAGAATTCCACCCATTTGGCATGCCTTCTATTTAGCTTGCTTTGCCCCTTTACATGCTTCAAGGACTCATGATCAGCGTGAATAACAAACTCCTTGGGCAGTAAATAATGTTGCCAAGTCTCTAAAGCTCTAATTAAAGCAAAAAAACTCTTTGTCATAGGTTGAGTAGTTTAATTGTGCACCCACTCAACTTTTGACTAAAGTATGCTAATGGATGCCCCTCTTGCATAGGAGCAGCCCCAATTCCCACACAAGATGCATTACACTCCAATTCAAAAGTTTTGGTGAAATTAAGTAATGCTAAAATTGGTGTAGTTGTTAACTTCTCCTTAATCAACTCAAAACTCCTTTGTGCTTCATTACTCCATTCAAAAGCCTTTTCTTTCTTAATAATTTTAGTAATAGGAGTAAGTAAAGTACTGAAAATTCTTCACAAACCTTCGATAAAAAGAAGCCAACCCATGGAAACTTCTCACTTCAGCAACACTACTTGGAATAGGCCAATCTTTAATAGCCTTTACCTTTTCTTCATCAACTCCAACACCATGCTTTGGCACCACATAACCAAGAAAAACTACACTGTCTTGGCAAAAATGGCATTTCTTCAGATTGCCATACAATTTCTCTTCTCTCAATACTTTAAACACTTTTTTCAAATGAATTATATGTGTTTCTAAACTTCCACTATAGATCAGAATATCATCGAAGTAAACAACAACAAAATCACCAATAAAGTTCCTAAGTACGTAATTCATCAATCTCATAAAGGTGCTTAGTGCATTAGATAAACAATTGGCATAACCATCCATTCATATAATCCAAATTTAGTTTTAAAAGCAATTTTCCATTCATCCCCTTCTTTCATCCTAATTTGATGATAACCACTTTTGAGAACTATTTTAGAAAATATAGCAGCACTATTTAACTCGTCAAGCATATCATCAAGTCTAGGGATAGGATAGCAATATTTTACCGTAATCTTGTTGATTGCCCTACTATCCACACACATCCGCATGGTTTCATCCTTCTTCAGTATCAACAAAGCTGGTACTGAACAAGGACTCATGGATTCCCTAACATATCCCTTATCAATCAGCTTAAAAACTTTCTTTTGTAACTCTTTAGTCTCTTCTGGATTGCTTCTATAGGCTGGTCGATTTGGCAAAGTTGCCTCTGGTATGAGATCTATTTTGTGCTCAATTCCTCTGTTTGGTGGTAACCCTTTCAGTATGTCTTTTGGAAATACATCAGTAAACTCCTTTAAAATTGCTTTCACTTGAGTTGGCACAGTAACATCTCTATTTTGAATTGCTTCTTTGACCACCAGAATAAAGATTGACTCTTTATCAAACAAAGCTTACTTTATTACTCCTTTGTTGACAAACGAACTCTCTTTCTTTTTCTTTTCAAACTCAATTTTATCCTTTTGAATTTGTTGTGGATTAAGAGGCATTAACACAATCTTTCTACCATCCTTAACAAAGGAATATGTATTCTTATAACCATCATGAAAAGCTCTTCTATCATACTGTCAAGGTCTTCCCAGTAAAAGATGACTTGCATCCATAGGGACGGCATCACACAACACTTCATCTTTGTATCTACCATTTGAAAAAGGCAACAAAACTTGATGAGTAACCTTCATATCACCATTGTCATTTAGCAATTGCAATCTATAAGGATGGGGATGTTCTAGGCTAGCTAAATTTAATTTTTCTACCAAGGTAGTGGAAGCCACATTTGTACAACTACCTCCATCAATTATAACTCCACAGACCTTATTCTGAATTGCACACCTTGTATGAAAGATATTCTCACGCTGCTCATCTTCCATTTTTGCTTGTGTAGTCATGGTGTGGTGAACTACAAGCATTTCTCCAATTTCAGCATGTTCTACCTCTTCTTCCTCGCCATCTTCCACTCCCTTTTCTTCTGCGGCCTCATCTTCACTCTCCAATTCTCCTTGTGAGTCCTTAAGCACCATTACCCTACTATTTGGACATTCAGAAGTGATATGCCCATGTCCAAGGCATTTAAAGCATTTGATGTCTCGGCTCTGTTTTGGAGGAATGGTTTCTGCCACTTTCTCTTTTCCTTTATCAATAGCTACTGTTGACTTGTTAGGACTACTTTTCTTTATTGACTTTGCTATCTTGTTTGAAAGGGAAGTCCAATAAGTAGATGATGAATTGATATTTTTGATAGAACTTGATTTGTACACTCCCCTCATTAGTTGTCTCTCCACCTTGATAGCAAGTTTAATCACATCTTGCAAAGAAACATATGGTTGCAACTCTACCCTACTTGCAATTTCATACTTTATCCCACCAAGGAACCTTGCAATCATTAGTTCTTCTGGTTCTTGCAAGTTACATCTCATCATAAGTATCTCATACTCTTTGACATAATCTTCTACACACATGCCCCCTTGCCTTAAACTTTGAAGCTTAAAGTACAGTTCTTGTTTGTAATAGTCTAGCAAAAATCTTCTCTCCATTAATCTCTTCATGACTCTCCAACTTGTCATCTCACCTAAACCTTGCCTTCTTTGCCTAGTTTTCTCGTTTTCCCACCATAAATTGGCATAATCATTGAATTCAAGAGCTGCCAACTTGCACTTCCTTGGTTCAGAATAATCTAGTGCTCAAATACCTTCTCTACTTTCTGCACCCATTCTAAGTACTCCTCGAGTGAACTTGTTTCTTGAAATGTTGAAATCTTTAGCTTAACATCAATTTCATTATCCTTGGTATTTCTTCTCTACCATTCTCTCTCTCCAGCTTCATTATCTATTTCCAGCTCATCAAGCTCATCCTCTTCATAATAATTAGGCCCTCTAGTTGCTCGCTGCCCTCGTCGTTCATGTCTTTTGGGTTGTTGCTGAATGGTATTTCTTTCCACGGCTTGAATTAAACAATCAATTTGCTCCCCCATCTCTGCTTGCTGGTGTTCAAGTGCTAGGATCTTAGCTTGATCCAAACTCAATCCTTTTGGAACATGGGGAGTTCTTTCTTCTACAGACATATTCTTCCTGAAATTTTCAAGTGAATGAGTTTCTTGATTCAAAGAGACTCTGATACCAACTAATATGCCTCAAGGATCTTCAATGGTGAGTCAAGATCTAATGCGTATATTTTCTTTTAGGGTTTTATGGATGGATAGAGGTGCTGGGATATGGTATAGTTGTTGGGTGGATGAAAATTTGTAATTGGAGTAAGATATTGGATATTTAAAGGTGTTTTAAGCAAGCTGAAGGGTTACGTATGAATTTGAAGTGCGAATGTGATAGGGATAGCTTATGAAAAACTTAAGAAGAGAAAAAGGAATTTCAATCAATATCAAAAATCAAAATAAAAAATTAAAACTAATTAATCAAGTTTGATAAGATTAGATCGCCACAAACAAGATTACTAGGTTGATTTGCCACACTTTAAGATAGAAAGAAGGAAGAGTGATAAGAATCAATAGATAATTCACCACTAAACAAAGAATTTGTTTAGATAAGAATTTGGATGCAACTAAGCAAAATTTCGCTTATTCATCAAATTGCTCAATTACAAGCAATAATGTTGTATGTATAGTGATGACAGCCTTTCCATGTCTAACTTATACTAAAATGCCTAATTCATCTATGATAAGGATTCTTAAGTAAATAAAAACTACTAAGTCATCTAGAATTCTATGAGGATAAGCCTAATATATTGGGTTCCTAATCCTACTTAAAATCTTACTTGTAAAACCCTACTTGATCTCAAACTCCTTGCCTAGTGACATTTCCTACTGCTGCTAGAATTCTCCTTAGCATGGATGTCCTTTGTCAATGAGGATTAATCTTTCTTGGATGGCAACAACTTCATTTCCATGATTGAGCACATCAAGAATGATATGCATTGAGAGTCCTAGTCCTAGAAGGAGAAGCAAAGATAAAGTCCAGCAGCTGTAGAATACAAGATAAGGTAGGAATTCTAGTCTAAGTAGGAATTTAAGAAAGACCAAGAATCCTAGTAGGATTAGGAAGTAGTGGGATAAGATCTATCTAGATAATGTTTTAGTTAACTTAGAAAACCTTGTTGACTTAGGAAAACATATCCTAAGTGGATAAGCAACCTAAGTACTAGTTGAATTAGGATAATAAGGCTGTCTAAAATACTATAAATATGGGCCATTATTTGTGAGCAGAAGATATGCTCCGAATTTTGTATATTTCTCATTCATTAATCAAGAATCAAGGTTAGCATTCTTGCTTCCATTCTTGTTTATATTTCGGTTATCTTGTAAGAGTTGTATTGGGATAACCTGGGCTTAAGTGAAGGTGAAGAGTTGTCTTCCTTGCTTAAGAGCTTAGGTTGAAGTCAAGAGTTGTCTTCTTCAACCAAGGCAAGTTGCAATAGGTTTAAGAGTTGTCTTGCCTATCCAACATATCTTTTATACATTAGTTAATCCTGAAGGACAGCTTAGGGGACAAAAATCCAATAAAAGAACTCAAGAATCAAATAGGACAGCAAGTTAGGAAGGTTTTTAGTAGGCGTGCTGACCCCTAAGTGTAGAAAAGTTGGGGAAAAAAATCGGGACCCCAACAGTTTGTTAGTGCGCGGGACAAACTTCCAGGAGCAGCCGAAACATTCTTGCGAGCTTGTCAGAGGCGTCAGACGCATTCGGCAGTGCTAGGGACAAACTTCCGGAAGCAATCGGAGCATCACTGCAGGCTTAGTAGAGGCATCGAGCATGTTTGGTAGTGCGCGGTATGAACTTCTGGGGGTGACCAGAACATCCCAGTGGGTGTGGCAGCGGTGTCGGGCATGTTGGGCAGTGTGTGGGATGAGCTTCCAGGAGCGACTGAAACAAGCTTTTCTAAGTCAACTAAAACATTATCAAGATAGACCTTATCCCATTGTTTCCTAATCCTACTTGAATTCTTGGTCTTTCTTGAATTCCTATTTAGACTAAAATTCTACTTTGACTAAGTCTTTCTGTCCGTATCTTATCTCCTCTCCTACAGATGCTAAACTTCTTCTTGCTGTTTCCTTCAAAGATTAGGACTTCCATTTGCCATGTCCTTCCATTCCAAGACTCCTCCTTGATGTGAACATCTTGCTAAAGTCAAACCTACCATGACGTCCTGTTGCTGCTGGAGTTCTTCTTGATGAGATTGTCCTTCTTCTGCTGGAACTTTTGTTGGTGTAAATGTCTTTCATTAATTAAGATTAAGTCAGATACTGGTCGGGCCTCACTGCTGGGCTGCACGCTTGCTGTTTCCATGCTTGTTGTGCACATTTTCTGGCCCATGCTCTCCTTTGTTGCCCCATTTTTTGCCCACTGCCTTTCCTGCATAGTTAGGTTCTCAATAGTTGAGCAGTGCATGAGACAAACTTTTGAAACTGACTGGAACATCTACCCGGGTGTAGCAGAGGCTTTGGGTGCATTGCACAGTGCACTGGATGAACTTCTAGTAGGGACCAAAACATCCCTAAAGGTGCAGCTGAGGCATTGGGCGCATTTGGCAGTGCACAGAATGAATTTCTGGGAGCGACTGGAACCTCCCTGTGGGCGCAGCAAAGGCATCTGGTGCATTCAGCAGTGCATGGGACAAACTTCCAGGAGTGACCGAAGCATCCCCTCGAGCAAGTCTAAGGCTTTGGGCACATTGGGCAGTGCCCGGGAATAACTTCCAGAAGCAACCAGAACATCTCCACTGGTGCACCAGAGGCTTTGGGCATGTTGGTCAGCGCGTGGGATGAACTTCTGGTAGCAACCAGAGGCATGGTAGAGGCATCAGGTGCATTTGGCAGTAAGCGGGATGGAACTTTTGAGAGCAACTAGCATGTTCTCGCAGGCATGGCAGAGGCGTCGGACGCATTTGGCAGTGCACAGGTTGAACTTGCAGAAGCGACTAGAACATCTCTGCAGGCATGGTAGCAGCATGAGGCACATTTTGCAGTGTGCAGTACGAACTTCCAGGAGTGACTGAAAATCCCCACGGGCTCAGCAGAGGCATCATGCACATTCAGCAGTGCAGAGGACAGACTTTTGGGAGTGACCGGAACATCCCAGCGGGTGTGCTGAGGCGTTGGGCATGTTTGGCATATGAGTGAGAACTTTGGGGAGCGATTGGAACATCACTGCTAGCATGGCAGAGGAGTTAGGTGTGTTTTGCAGTGAGCGGGATAAACTTTGCGGAGTGACTAGAACAACTGCCCGGGCATGGCAGCTAGGTTGAGCACGTTTGGCACTGTACAGGATAAACTTTTAGGAGTGACCGGAACATCCCCATGGGCGTGGCAGAGTCATCGGGCACGTTCAACTGTTCGTGGGATGAACTTCTGGGAGTGACCAAAAAATCCTAGCGGGCTCGGGAGAGGCATTGGTCATGTTCGGCAATGCTGGGGATGAACTTTTGAGAGCAACCGAAACGTCCCAGCTCATGTGACAGAGGCATCGGGCGCATTCGGCAGTGCACGGGACAAACTTCAGAGAACGAACAGAACATCCCTGCAGGCACAGCAGAGGCTTCGCGTGTGTTTTGCAGTGCACGGAACAAATTTCGGGGAGTGACCTGAACATCCCCGTGGGTGTGGCAGAGGTGTCCAGTGCATTGGAATGCGTGGGATGAACTTTCGGGAGCAACTGGAACATCCTCACAAGTGCGGGAGATGTGTCAGTGCATTTGCAAGTGTACCAGATGAACTTCTGGGAGCGATCGGAACATCCCCATGGGCAAGACAGCAGCGGGGGGCGCATTGGGCAGTGCACGGGACAAACTTTAACGAGCAACTAGAACATCCCCGTGGGCACGACTGAGGCGTGAGGTGCATTCTGCAGTGTGCAGGACAAACTTCACTGACCGACCGAAACATTACCGTGGGCGCTGCAGCATCAGACACATTCAGTAGTGTGCTAGATGAACTTCTTGGAGTGACTGGAACATCCCTACAGGCATGGAAGAGGCTTCGGTCGTGTTAAGCAGTACGGGGGTTGAACTTCTAAGAGCGACCTGAACATCCCCGTAGGTGTGGTGAAGGCATAGTGCGTGTTCGGCAGTGCGTGGCACAAACTTTGGGGAGCAACCGGACCATCCATGCAGGAGCAGAAGGGGCATCGGGCGCATTTGGTAGTGCATAGGATGAACATTCGGGAGGCATGTGACAGAGGCGTCGGGTATGCTTGGCAGTGCTCGGGATGAACTTCTGGGATTGACCAGAGCATCCCAGTGGGCACAGCAGCGAGTTGGGCACGTTTGACAGTGCACGGGACGAGCTATCAGGAGTGGTCGAAACATCCCTGCAGGCACAGCAGAAGCGTTGGCTGCATTCTGCAGTGCACAGGACAAACTTCTGGGAGCAACCGGAACATCCCTTCAGGCAAGTCTGAGGCTTCGAGCTCGGTGGGCGGTGCATGGGACGAACTTCAAAAAGTGACTGGAACATCTCCGCAGGCGTGGCAGAGGTTTCAGGTGTGTTGGGCACTGCATGGGATGAACTTCCAGTAGCAACTAGAACATCTCTGAGGGCACGGCAGATGGGTTGGGCGCCTTTGGCAGTGTGCGTGACAAACTTCCAGGAGTGACCAAAACATGCCCTCTGGCAAGTCTGAGGCTTCAGGCACATTGTACAGTGCACGGGATGAACTTCCAGATGCAACCGGAACATCTCTGTGGCCATGGTAGAGGCTTCGTGCATGTTGGGCAGTGCACGAGACAAACTTCCAGGAGCGACCGAAACTTACCCGCAGGTGCAGCAAGGGCATTGGACGCATTCGGCAGAGCACAGGATGAACTTCCAAGAGTGACCGAAACTTCCCCGCTAGATCGGCAGAGGCATCGGGCGTGTTCAACAGTGTGCAAGACAAACTTTTGGGAGCAACTGAAAAATCCCCGCGGCTGTGGCAGATGTGTCAAACGTGTTTGGCAGTGCACTGGATGAATTGTCAGGAGTGACCGGAACATTCCCGCAGGCACGGCAGGGCTATTGGCTGCGTTTGACAGACACGGTACGAACTTTTGAGAGTGGCCGGAACATCCCTGTGGGCGTGGCAGAGGCATTGGGTGCATATGGCAGTGACCGGGACAAACTTCGGGGAGAGACCAAAACATCCCCATGTGCATGGCAGAGGCATCGAGCATGTTCGGCAGTGCGCAGCATGAACTTCCGGGAGTGACCAAAATATCTCACGGGCGCGGCAGCATTGTCGGACACATTCGGCAGTGCGCGGGACTAACATCTGGCAGCAACCAGAACTCCCCACAGGTGAGGCAGAGGCTTACAGTGCGTTGGGCTGTGTGCGGGATGGACTTACAGGAGCAACCATAACATCTCCACCGGCGCAGCAGAGGCGTCAGGTGTGTTCGGTAGTGCGTGGGATGAACTTCCAGGAGCGATCGGAACATCACCATGGGGGCAGCAGAGGCATAAAGCGTGTTTGGCAGTGTGCAGGAGGAACTTTCAGAAGTGACCAGAACATTCCTGCAGGCGTGGCAGCGGCCTTAGTTGCATTTGGCAGTGTGCGGGAGGAACTTCTGGAACATCCCTGTGGGTGTGGCAGTGGCATTGGGTGCATTTTGCAATGTGCGGGAGGAACTTCAGGGAGCAACTGGAACATCCCTGCAGGTGTGGCAGCAGCATCGGGCTTGTTGGGCAGTGTGTCAGATGAACTTCCGGTAGTGATCAGAACATCCCCGCGAGTGCAGCGGCATCAGGCACGTTCGGCAGTAAGCGGGATGAACTTCCAGGAACAACCGGAACATCCCCCATGGGCACAGCAGAGGTGTCGAGCGCATTCGACATTGTTTGGGATGAACTTCCAGGAGTGACCTGAAGATTCTCATGGGCGCCAGCAGAGGCGTCGAGCATGTTTGACTGTGCTCGGGATGAACTTCCAGGAGTGACCTGAAGATTCTCATAGGCACCAGCAGAGGCGTCACGTGCGCTCAGCAGTGCTTGGCACGAACTTCCCGGAGCAACCGGAAGATTCCCGTTAGCACGGAAGAGGATTCGAGTGTGTTTGGCAGTGTGCGGGGTGAACTTCCGGGAGTGACCGGAACATCACCACAGGTGTGGCAGCAGTGTCGGACAAGTTTGGAAGTGCAGGAGATGAACTTCCGGGAGCAAGTATAACATCCCTACAGGTGCGTTAGAGGTTTCCGGCATGTTCGGCTGTGCGTGGAATGAACTTCCAAAAGAGACTGGAACATCCCCATAGGCACGACAGAGGTGTCAAGCGCATTTATGTTGGGGTCCCGATTTTTTCCCCAACTCTTCTACACCTTAGGGGTCAGCATGCCTACTAAAATCCTTTCTAACTTGCTGTACCATTTGATTCTTGAGTTCTTTTCTTATATTTACATCCCTTAAGCTGTCCTTCGGGTTAACTAATATATATAAGGATATGTTGGATAGGCAAGACAACTCTTAAACGTATCACAACTTGCCTTAGTTGAAGAAGACAACTCTTAACTTCAACCTAAGCTCTTAAGAAAGGAAGACAACTCTTAACCTTGTCTTATGCCCAAGTTATCTCAAGACAACTCTTAAAAGATAATCGAAAATATAGACAAAAAAGTAAGCAAGAATGCTAACCTAGATTCTTGATTATTGAATGAGAAATAAAAAAATTCGGAGCATATCTCCACCTCACAAATAATGGGCTGTATTTATAGTCCTAAGACAACCTTATCCTAATCTAACTAGTACTTAAGTTTCTTATCCACTAAGGATATGTTTTCCTAAGTTAACAAGCTTTTCTAAGTCAACTAAAACATTATCAAGATAGACCTTATTCTACTGTTTTCTAATCCTACTAGGATTCTTTGGTCTTTGTTGAATTCCTACTAAGACTAGAAATCCTACTTTGACTAAGTCTTTCTGTCCTTGTCTTCTCTCCTATAGCTGCTGAACTTCTTCTTGCCATTTCCATCTTGGATTAGAACTTCTACTGCAGCGTGTCCTTCCTCTCCAAGACTTCTCTTTGGTGTGGTCCTCTTGCTGAAGTAAACCTGCCAAGACGTCCTGCTGCTGCTGGAGTTCTTCACGCCATCACTCTCCTTCTCCTGCTTGGATTGCTTCATGCATGTCCTGCCAATGCTGGTCTTCTTCTTGGCTTGGCTTTCCACAATTGATCAGGACTGAGTCAGAACCTGGCCGTGCTTGTCTGCTTGCTGTGTGCAGACGTGTTGCACGCACATCCTGTCTTGTTTCTTCCTCTCTTGCTGCTTGGCCCCTTGCGAGCATTCGCTCACGCTCCCTCTGCCTCTTAAGGTCCTCAACAATCCCCCTTTCTTGGAGACTCACCTTGTTCTCAAGGTGGAAATTAGGGAAACATAGCTGGATATCATCATAGTCTTCCCATGTTGCTTCATCCTTGGGCGAATGACTCCACCATATGAGTACTCTCCACACTGGGCCTTCTATTGTGCCCATAGCTTACTATGCGAAATCCTAATGCTTCCTTACCCCAGGTGATCTTCCCTGAAAACGTCAAGTAGTCCCGCATTCACTTGCCTCACATCTCCTATCTTTTTTCTCAACAATGAAATGTGAAGCATTAGATGTAATTTGGAGTTTAATGGTAGTCTTAGGCGATAAGCTACTGCTCCAATTCGCTCAACTACCTCGTATGGTCCAAAGTACTTCCTAGCCAACTTCGCTGTAGTTGGCTTTCCAGCCTTTGATTTTCCTCCTAGGGTGGATCTTAAGATAGACATAGTCACCTACCTTAAATTCCACTTCCTTGTTCCCTTTATCCACTTGTCTCTTCATTCGGTCCCTTGCTTTCTCAAGCTCATGCTTGAGTTTTCTTCAAGACCTCTTCCCTTAATTGAAGTGTGACATCCACTTCATGTATGCTGTTGTTCCCCATGGTATAACTTGGCATTCCTGGGGGTATTCTTCCATATATAACTTGATATGGTCACATCTTGATTGCAGCATGATAGGTAGTATTATACCACAGTTCTACCCATGGTATGTACTCCTCCCAATTGTTTTGATGATCATGGCAAAAGCATCTTAAATACTGCTCTAGAGTTCAATTGGTTACCTTACTTTGTCCATTTGTTTGTGGATGAAAGGCAGATGAGGCAACCAAGTTGCTGCCGAGCTGTGTGAAGAGCTCCTTCCAGAATTTTCTCATAAAGACAGTGTCTCTATCGGACAGCATTGTCCGTGGTATGCCATGAAGTCTTACCATGTTTTTTATGAACTCTTGGGCGACTTCTTTTCAGTGTAGGGTTTCTTGAGTGGCACAAAGTGTGCACTCTTGCTGAGTCTGTCCACTACGGTTAATATCACTATATAACCCTTGCTGTTGGGTATTCCCATGATGAAGTCCATTGTCAAGTCCTCCCAAACCTATCCTGGTACTAGCAAAAGCTATAATAAACCCTTGGTCTTACCACCTCTGGTTTGGTGTGCTGACAAATATCACATTCTCGGACTAGCTTTTTGATATCAGCCTTGAGTCTTTCCCACCAAAAGAATAACTTGATCCGCATGTAAGTACAAAACCATCCTAAATGTCCTCCTTCCTGTGAGTTATGGAAGTGATTCAAGATCTTCCCTCTTAGTCCTGGTATGTTTGGTACATACACCTGCTGTTTGTGCCAAATATATCCATTTTTAAGGGTGAATTTACTAACCTTAGGGTCAAAATTCTTGATCTTCTCTGTGAGCTCTTGGCTTTGAGGGTCAATTTCTATTGCCTCCTTGATTTCCATCCATACATTCCACTCGCTCCACTAATGGCAGTGAGGCATGCGTCATTAGGCTCACATGCTGTCCACAATGCTTGACCTCCATTGCTTCTGGACAATGCGTCTGCCACTTTGTTTTCTTTGCCAAGCTTGTAGATTATTTCATACTCATAACCTAGTAACTTGACAAGGAACTTTTGCTGCTCCGGGATCGTAATTTTCTTCTCCATGAGGCTTCTCAAGGGTTGTTGATTTGTAATGATCAGGAATTTCCTCCCAAGAAGGTAAGGTTGCCATACCTTGACTGCATGGATGATGGCAAACATCTCCTTGGCATATACTGACCATTCCTTCTTCATGGGCCCTAAGACTCTGCTCATGTATGCAATAGGTCTTCCGACTTGACTTAGGACAGCACCTATTCCATCTTGATATGCGTCAGTGTGAAGCTCGAAGGTTTGGTTGAAGTCGGGCAGTGCTAACACTGGGGTCTCACACATAGCTTGCTTCAACAACTTGAATGCGTCTTCACTCTTCTCTGTCCATAGGAATCCATCCTTCTTCAGCAAATCCGTTAGTGGTTTTGCTATGGCACCATATTTGTGAGCAAATCGGTAGTAATAGCTTGTTAAACCTAGAAATCCTCTAAGTTCTGTGACATTCTTAGGAATTGGCCATGTTTGCATGGCTCCTATTTTCTGTTGGTCTACCTTCACTCCTCTTCAGATATGATGTGACTGAGGTATTCAAGCTCCTCTTGCATGAATGTGCACTTGGATGGCTTGATGACGAAACGATTTCTTCTTAACACTTCTAGCACTTTTACTAAGTGTTCTATGTGATCATTGTGGTTCCTGGAATAGACCAAAATGTCATCAAAGAAGACTAAGACAAACCTGCACAAATAAGGTTTGAAGATGTCATTCATGGCTGCTTGAAAGGTGGAGGGTGCATTGCATAATCTGAAGGGCATGACTAGGTACTCATAGTGTCCACTATGAGTCCGAAATGCTGTCTTCTGCACGTCCTCTTCTTTCATGCGTATTTGATGATATCCGCCTTGAGATCCAGCTTGGTGAACAGCTTTGCTCCATGTAACTCGTCCAGCATATCATCAATTGTTGGGATTGGGAAACAATCCTTGACAGTTGCTTGGTTGAGTGCCCTGGTAATCGGTGCAAAACCTCCAAGTTCTGTCTTTCTTTCTAACAAGTAGAATGGGAGAAGAAAAAGGTGAGGTGCTAGGTTGGATAATACCTTGCTGTAGCATCTCTTCCACTTGTCTTTCGATCTCGTTCTTTTGGAAGTGTGCATACTGGTAAGGTGCTACATTAATCGCCTTGGTTTCATCGATTAATGGGATGGCATGGTCGTAATGTCTTGAGGGTGGTAGTCCTTGTGGCTCTCCTAAGACATCTCCAATTGCTCAAGTAGGTTCCTTACTCCTATTGGTATGTCTTCGTGTGTATGTTCGGCTGTGTTTTCCTCTTTTGTGGCCAAGAGAACCGTAAAGCATTGTGCCCTCTTTCTGTATAGTCGTTCAAGGGTACTTACCTCACAATGATGCGCTGCATTGGTGGTGGATGCCTCCCACGTGCAGTTCCTTCCCTTCCATTGGAAGTGCATGGCCATGGATTCGTAGTCAAACATTATCTTGCCTATGGTCTTAAGCCAAGCATTGCCTAAAACCACATCAAGACCTGCCAGAGCTAACACATGCAGTTCTGCTTCTATTTTGACTCCTTGAATCTGCATTGCTACTGCCTAGATCACTTGTGCGCACTTGAGCTTCTGTCCGCTTGCCACTCTTACCTCAAAGGGTGCAATCCTTTTCGGACGTAGCTGAAGTGTTTTGACCAATTTTGTGTTGATGAAGTTATGAGTAGCTCCACTATCTATCAACACCAAAACATTTTTCTCATTAATGGTTGCGAACAACCTCATGGCAGTAGGCTTGGTGGTTGCCCCTACTGCATGCAAGTTGATTTCGCCTTCTTCCGCATCATCAGGGGAGTGTTCTGCCTCTTCTTCCTCCTCGCTGTCCATGCGACTTTCTTGTTCTCCCTCGCTGCTTTCCTCGTGTTCTTCATCACTTACTACTTCAATGATGTTGAACAACCCTTTCTTGCACTTGTGGCCAACTTGCCACTTATCATTGCACCTAAAACATAGGCCTCTTTCTATTCTCCTGTTGATTTCTTCGGTGGATAGTTTGAGAGGGTCCTTTGTTTTTGGGGGTGCTGTCTTACTTGATAAGGGTGCCTTACCTAATTTGTCCGAGGGTTTGATGACCTTGGTTGTGCTGCGGGTGATGCTTCTCCCATCGTTGATGAGTCTTGCCAACCAAATGCACTGAGTGAGAGAGTTTGGATCCCTCATCTTCACTTCTCGGCTTAGCCAAGGTACAAGGCTGTCTAGGAAAGTTCCAATTAGTGCACTATCTGGCCAATGTCCTACCAATTCGACCAACCTCTCAAATTCTTCAAGGTAGGTTTCTAGAGATCCCTCTTGCCTAATTTTGGCAAGCTGTCCCTCATAGTTTGTCATGCTAGACAGGCCAAATCTGTTCACTAACTCTTGTGTGAACCTTGTCCAGCCTATCCTTCTTCCTTCTCGGCCATAGGAGGCCTTGTGTTTGTGCTTCTTCTCAATTGGTGATTGTGCTGATCTCTCAACAAAAGCACCAATTTGTTAGGGTCTTGATTTTTTCCCTAACTTTTCTACACCTTAGGGGTCAGGTCAGCACGCCTACTGGAATCCTTCCTAACTTGCTGTCCCATTTGATTCTTGAGTTCTTTTCTTATATTTATGTCCCTAAGCTGTTCTTTGGGTTAACTAATATATATAAGGATATGTTGGATAAGCAGGACAACTCTTAAACCTATCACAACTTGCCTTGGTTGAAGAAGACAACTCTTAACATATCCTATATACATTAGTTAATCTCAAAGAACAGCTTAGGGGACAAAAATCCAAGAAAAGAACTCAAGAATCAAACAGGACATCAAGTTAGGAGAGATCTTAGTAGGTGTGCTGACCCCTAAGGTGTACAAAAGTTGGGGAAAAAATTTGGGACCCCAACACGAATGCACCTGATGCCTCTGTCGTGACTGCAGGGGTGTTCCAATCAGTCCAGGAAGTTTGTGCAATGCACTGCTGGATGCATCCGATGCCACTGCCATGCCCGGGGGGATGTTCCAATCTCTCCCCGAAGTTTGTTGCATGCACTGCCAACCCCAAAGTTCATTGCATGCACTGCCGAACACACCCGATGTCTGTGCCGCGCGCACGGGGATGTTCTGGTTGCTCCTGGAAGTTCATCTCATGCACTGCCGAATGCACCGGATCTCGCAGCCGTGCTTGTGGGGATGTTCCGGTCTCTCCCAGAAGTTCATCCCATGCACTGCCCAACATGCCACAAGCCCCTGCCACACCCAGGGGATGCTCCGGCCACTCCCAGAAGTTCGTCCCGTGCACTGCCAAACACGAACGACTCCACTACTATGCTAGTAATGATGTTTTGGTCGCTACCAAAAGTTCTTCCCATGCAATGCCAAATGTGTCCAAAGCCTCTACCGTGCCCGGGGGATGTTCTAGTCACTCTTGGAAGTTCGTCCCAAGCACTGCAGAATAGGTTGTGATAGGTTGTTGAAGTTAAGAGTTGTCTTCTTCAACCAAGGCAAGTTATGATAGGTTTAAGAGTTGTTTTGCCTATCCAACATATCTTTATATATATTTAGTTAACCCAAAGGACAGCTTAGGGGATATAAAATAAGAAAAGAAACTCAAGAATCAAAATGGGACAGCAAGTTAGGAAGGATTCCAGTAGGCGTGCTGACCCCTTAAGGTGTAGAAAAGTTGGGGAAAAAAATCGATGACCCCAACAAATTGGTGCTTTTGTTGAGAGATCAGCACAACCACCAGTTGAGAGGAAGCATAAACACCTCTACAAATTAGTGCTCTAGTTGAGACAGCAGCACAGACACCAGTCAATTGCAAGGCATCGAGGTTACCATGTCATCTCGGCAGCATTCACCCGCACTACAGGAACAAACGAGAAGATTTCTCAGCCACCAACCGCGGAAGAATCCTTGCCTTGGAGAGAAACCAGAATGCGATCAATGACCAGGTAGGTGATATCAAACACCAACTATCATCTATCATTCATTCTCTTGAACAATTGAAAAGAGACACACCCCGAATGGCTGGAAAACAAGTCCAAACTGAGTCAGGCAGAAACAGCCACCTACCACAAACGTCTAGGAGGCTTCAATCTAAAATCACACGGCACCAAGTGCATGAGGAAGATTCTGACCAGGAGCAGCTTTCCTCTCAAGAAAGGGGGAAAAGGCGCACAAGTTTGGGAAGCAGGAGGGAGACTTCACCAAACGAACACCTGCCCCATGATCACTACAATGATTATAGCGACAATGAGGAGGTGCTGGACAGAAGGCCTGCATCATGGCAACCAAGAAGGGTACAAAATCACCCTGAGGCAGAACCATGGCACACCACAAGGAGGGAAGATTGGCACTACGACAGCCCAAGCCATTACACACGGCCTAAGGTAAAAATTGAGTTCCCTACCTTTGAGAAGGGAGATCCAACCGAATGGATCTCCAAGGCTGAATTTTACTTTGAAAAACAAGGTATTGAAAGAGGTGAAAGGGTTGAGTTTGCATCCTATCACCTATGTGGGAGAGCCAACCAATGGTGGCATTGGCTTAAGGCCACCTATGGCCGAGAAGGGAGAAGGATAGGCTGGACAAGGTTCACACAAGAGTTAGTGAACAGATTTGGCCCATCCAGCATGACAAACTATGAGGGACAGCTTGCCAAGATAAGGCAAGAAGGATCTCTAGAAAGTTACCTTGAAGAATTCGAAAGGTTAGCCGAATTGGTAGGACATTGGCCAGATAGTGCACTAATTGGCACTTTTCTAGATGGCCTTGTACCTTGGCTAAGCCGAGAAGTGAAGATGAGGGATCCAAACTCTCTCACTCAGTGCATTCGATTGGCAAGACTCATCAACGATGGGAGAAGCATCACCCGCAGCACAACCAAGGTCATCAAACCCTCGGACAAACTAAGTAAAGCACCCTCATCAAGTAAGACAGCGCCCCAAAAACAAAGGACCCTCTCAAACTATCCACCGAAGAAATCAACAGGAGGATCGAAAGAGGCCTATGTTTTAGGTGCAACGATAAGTGGCAAGTTGGCCACAAGTGCAAGAAAGGACTGTTCAACATCATTGAAGTAGTAAGTGATGAAGAACACGAGGAAAACAGCGAGGAAGAACAAGACAGCCGCATGGACAGCGAGGAGGAAGCAGAGTCAGAACACTCCCCAGATCATGCAGAAGAAGGCGAAATCAATTTGCATGCAGTAGGGGCAACCACCAAGCCTACTGCCATGAGGTTATTCGCAACCATTAACAGAAAAAATGTTTTGGTGTTGATAGATAGTGGAGCTACTCATAACTTTATCAACTCAAAATTGGTCAAAACACTTCAGCTATGTCCAAAAAAGATTGCACCCTTTGAGGTAAGAGTGGCAAGCGGACAGAAGCTCAAGTGCGCACAATTAATCCAGCCAGTAGCTATGCAGATTCAAGGAGTCAAAATAGAGGCGGAACTGCATGTGTTAGCCCTGGCAGGTCTTGATGTGGTTTTAGGCAATGCTTGGCTTAAAACCATAGGCAAGATAATGTTCGACTATGAATCCATGGCCATGCACTTCCAATGGAAGGGAAGGGACTGCACATGGGAGGCATCCACCACCAATGCAGCACATCATTGTGAGGTAAGTACCCTTGAACGATTATACAGAAAAAGGGCACAATGTTTTGCGATTCTATTGGCCACAAAAGAGGAAAACACAGCCAAACATCATACACACGAAGACATACCAATAGGAGTAAGGGATCTTTTGGAGCAATTCGGAGATGTCTTAGGAGAGCCACAAGGACTACCACCCTCAAGACATTACGACCATGCCATCCCATTAATCGACGAAACCAAGGCGATTAATGTAGCACCTTACCGGTATGCACACTTCCAAAAGAACGAGATTGAAAGACAAGTGGAGGAGATGCTACAGCAAGGTATTATCCAACCTAGCACCTCACCCTTTTCTTCTCCCGTTCTACTTGTTAGAAAGAAAGACGGAACTTGGAGGTTTTGCACCGATTATCGGGCACTCAACCAAGCAACTGTCAAGGATCGTTTTCCGATCCCAACAATTGATGATATGCTGGACGAGTTACATGGAGCAAAGCTGTTCACCAAGCTGGATCTCAAGGCCGGATATCATCAAGTACACATGAAAGAAGAGGATGTGCAGAAGACAGCATTTCAGACTCATAGTGGACACTACGAGTACCTAGTCATGCCCTTCGGACTATGCAACGCACCCTCCACCTTTCAAGCAGCCATGAACGACATCTTCAAACCTTATTTGCGCAGGTTTGTTTTAGTTTTCTTCGATGACATTTTGGTCTATTCTAGGAACCATAATGATCACATAGAACACTTAGCAAAAGTGCTAGAAGTGTTAAGAAGAAATCATTTTGTCATCAAGCCATCCAAATGCACATTCATGTGAGAGGAGTTTGAATACCTCGGTCACATCATATCCAAAGAAGGAGTGAAAGTAGACCAACATAAAACTTCTGGGAATGACCAAAACATCTCCGCAGGCACGACAAAGGTGTCGGGCGTGTTGGACAGTGCACGGGACGAACTTATGAGAGCGACCGAAACATCCCTGCAGGCACAGTAGTGGCATCGGGCGCATTCATGTTGAGCACCTTAGGAGACAAAGGGAGTGTGAGCAGATGTGACAGAGGTGCCAAGTGGCAAGAGAGGCAGCACCAGGCCAGAATCTGTGTGCAACATGCTTGCATGCAGCAGGCAGTGAAGCACTGCCAGGTTCAGACTTTGCCCTGATTGACCGTGGAAATCTAAGCCAAGAAGGACTCTAGCATTAGCAGGAGACAGGAGCATCATGAAGGCGCAATCTGAGCAGGAGAAGGAATGAACGACATGAAGAACTCCAGCAGCAGCAGGACATCATGAAGGGTTTAGCTTCAACAAGATGATCACGTCAAGGAGAAGTCTTGGAAGAAGGACACGCCTATGGAAGTCTAATCCTAGAAGGAAACAGCAAGATGAAGGTCAGCAGCTGTAGGAGATGAGATAAGATAAGGACAGAAAGGTTTAGTCAAAATAGGATTAGTCAATTAAGAAAGACCAAGAATCCTAGTAGAATTAGGAAACATTTGGATAAGGTCTATCTTGATAAAGTTTTGTTGTCTTAGAAAAGCTTGTTGACTTAGGAAAACATATCCTAAGTGGATAAGGAACCTAAGTACTAGTTGAATTAGGATAAGGCTGTCCAATACTATAAATACAGCCCATTATTTGTGAGCAGGGAGATATGCTCCGAATTTGTATATTTTCATTCATTAATCAAGAATCAAGGTTAGCATTCTTGCTTCTATTCTTGTTTATATTTCGGTTATCTTTTAAGAGTTGTCTTGAGATAACTTGGGCTTAAGACAAGGTGAAGAGTTGTCTTCCTTGCTTAAGAGCTTAAGTTGAAGTTAAAGAGTTGTCTTCTTCAACCAAGGCAAGTTGTGATAGGTTTAAGAGTTTGTCTTGCCTATCCAACATATCTTTTATACATTAGTTAATCCCGAAGGACAGCTTAGGGGACGTAAATCTAAAGAAAAGAACTCAAGAATCAAATGGGACAGCAAGTTAGGAGAGATTTTAGAAGTTGTGCTGACCCCTAAGGTGTAGAAAAGCTAGGACAAGAAATCAGGACCCCAACAGTTCGGCAGTGGTGGGACGAATCTCAGTGAGTGACCAAAAACTCCCCATGGGCTTGTTAGAGGCATTGGACGTGTTGGTCAGTGCTCAGGACAAACTTCCAGGAGCGACTGGAACATCAATGTTGGTGCAGCAGTAGAGTTGGACACATTCATCAGTGCACAGAACAAATTTCTGGGAGCGACCATAACACCCCCACGGGTGCAGTAGAGGCTTTGTGGGAGTTGGGTAGTGCATGGGACGAGCTTCCAAAGTGACAAGAACATCCCCATGGGCATAGCAGAGGCGTCAAATGCATTTGGCTATGTGCAGGATGAACTTCTGGGAGTGACAGAAATATCCCCGTGGGCGCGGCAGAGACTTAGGGCACATTGGGCCCTGTGCAGGACAAACTTCCTGGAGTGACTGGAACATCCCCGTGGGTGCAGTAGAGGTGTCGACTGCAACATCCCTACAGGTGCGGCAGTGGTGTCGATCGCATTTGGCAGTGCACGGGATGAACTTCTGGAAGCAACCAAAACATCCCCGCGGCTGTGGTGTCCGGCATGTTTGGTAGCACATGTGATGAATTTTCAGAAGTGACCAGAACATCACCGTGGGTGCAGCAGAGGAATGTAACACATTCGGTAGTGTGCAGGACAAACTTCTGGGAGCGACTGCAACATCCCTGCGGGTATGGCAGTGGAGTCAGACACATTCGGCAGTACACAAGACAAACTTCAAAAAGTGACCAGAACCTTCCCACAAGCACTGCAGAGGCATCAGGCGCATTCGGCAGTGCGTGGGATGAACTTTGGGAGTGACCAGAACATCCCCGCGGTCACGGCAGTGGCGTCTGGTGCACTCGGTAGTGTGCCGGAACATCTCTGCAGACATGGCAGAGGCGTCAGGAGTGTTCAGCCATGTGCTGGAAGAACCTCTGAGCATGACTGAAACATCCCCGTGGGCATGATAGATGTGACGGGCCTGTTCGGAAGTGCACAGGACAAACTTCCGGAGTGACCGGAACATCACCACGGGCACAGCAGCAGCATCGGGCACATTGGGCAGTGCACGGGATAAGCTTCCGGGTGCAACCGAAAAACCCCATGGGCATGGCGGCAGTGTGGGATGAACAACCATGAGCATCCCCGCGGACTTAACAGTGTCATCGGGCATGTTCGACCATGCAGGGAACGAACTTCTGGGAGCAACTAGAATATCCATGCAGGCATGGCAACGCCATTGGGCGTGCTTGGCTGTGCACCAGAACAAACCCACGAGCATGGCAGAGGCGCCAGGCACAATCATGTTGGGGTGCCGATTTTTTCCCCAACTTTTCTACACCTTAGGGGTCAGCACGCCTACTGGAATCCTTCCTAACTTGCTGTCCCGTTTGATTCTTGAGTTCTTTTCTTATTTTATATCCCCTAAGCTGTCCTTCGGGTTAACTAATATATATAAAGATATGTTGGATAGGCAAGACAACTCTTAAACCTATCACAACTTGCCTTGGTTGAAGAAGACAACTCTTAACTTCAACCTTAGCTCTTAAGCAAGGAAGACAACTCTTAACCTTACTTAAGCCCAAGTTATCTCAAGACAACTCTTAAAAGATAACCGAAATATAAACAAGAATAGAAGCAAGAATGCTTACCTTTGATTCTTGATTAATGAATGAGAAAATAACAAAATTCGTAGCTTATCAGCTCCTCACAAATAATGGGCTGTATTTATAGTCCTAAGACAGCCTTATCCTAATTTAACTAGTACTTAGGTTCCTTATCCACTTAGGATATGTTTTCCTAAGTCAACAAGCTTTTCTAAGTCAAATAAAACATTATCAAGATAGACCATATCCTTTGTGTCCTAATCCTACTAGGATTCTTGGTCTTTCTTGAATTCCTACCTAGACTAGAATTTCTACTTTATCTTGTTTTCTACAGCAGTTGGACTTCCTCTTGGCTTATCCTTCTAGGACTAGGACTTTGAATGCATATCCTTCTGCCCTTAGAATTCTTCTTGTCGCGACTATCCTATTGCTACTGGAACTCATCATGAGTGTCCTACATTAATTACGATTAAGTCAAATACTGGTTGGGCTTCACTGCTGGGCTGCATACTTTCTGTTGCCACTCTTGTTATGCACATTTTCTGGCCCATGCTCTCCTTTGTCGCCCCATTTTCTGCCCATTGCCTTTCCTTCATACTTAGGTTCTCAACAAATCAGCTGAGTCCGGTACAAACTTCTGAGAGCAACCTAAACATCCCCACGAGCGCGGGAGAGGCATCGGCCGTGTTTGGTGGTGCGCAGGACGAACTTATGGGAGTGATCGGAACATACCCGCAGGTGCAGCAAAGGCTTCAGGGGCATTGGCTAGTGTGCAGGACGAACTTCCGAGAGTGACTGGAACATCCCCGCGAGTGCATCAGTGGCATTGGACACATTCAGCAGTGCTCAAGACCAACATCCTGGAAGCGACCGGAACATCCCTGCAGGTGCAGGAATGGCTACGTGGGCATTGGGCAGTGCATGGTACGAGCTTCCGGGAGCAACCAGATCATTACCACAGGCTTGGCAGCTATGTTAGGGCATGTTCAGCAGTGTGTAGGATGAACTTCTGAGAGCGACCAGAAATTCCCTGCAGGCTCGGCAGAGGCATCGGATGCATTCAGCAGTGTTCGGGATGAACTTCAGTGAGCGGCCAGAATATCCTCGCGAGTAGCAGTGGCATCCATTGCATTTGGCAGTCACAGGATGAACTTCTGGATGCGACTGGAACAACCTCGCTGGCACGGCAGAGACTTCGGGTGCATTGGACAGTGCACAGGATGAACTTCCAGGAGTGACTGAAACATCTCTATGGGCATGGCAGAGGCTTTGGGTACATTCGGCAATGCATGGTACAAACTTCTGAAAGTGATCGGAACATCCCCGTAAGCATTCTTGCTTCCATTCTTGTTTATATTTTGGTTATCTTTTAAGAGTTGTCTTGAGATAACTTGGGCTTAAGACAAGGTTAAGAGTTGTCTTCCTTGCTTAAGAGCTAAGGTTGAAGTTAAGAGTTGTCTTCTTCAACCAAGGCAAGTTGTGATAGGTTTAAGAGTTGTCTTGCCTATCCAACATATCTTTATATATATTAGTTAATCCGAAGGACAGCTTAGGGGATATAAAATAAGAAAAGAACTCAAGAATCAAACGGGACAGCAAGTTAGGAAGGATTCCAGTAGGCGTGCTGACCCCTAAGGTGTAGAAAAGTTGGGGAAAAAAATTGGGACCCCAACAAATTGGTGCTTTTCGTTGAGAGATCAGCACAACCACCAGTTGAGAGGAAGCACAATCACCCTACAAATTAGTGCTCTAGTTGAGACAGCAGCAGAAATACCATCCAGTTGAGAGGACAGCAAGGTCACCATGTCATCAAGGCAGCATTCACCCTCACTACAACAGCGAACTAAGGAGACTTTGGAAGAATTCTGACCTTAGAGAGGAACCGACGCTTACTCAATGACCAGGTAAGTGATATCAAACATCAATTATCTTCTATCATCCATTCTCTTGAGCAATTGAAGAGAGACACACCACGAGTGGCTGGAAAACAAGTCAAAACTGAGAAAGCCAGGAGCAGTATACTGCCACAGCAACCTAGAAGGCTGCATTCAGAGGAAGATTTTCACCATGAGCAGCTTCCCTCTCAAGAAAGGGGGAGAGTGCACATGAGTCTAGGGTGCAGAAGGGAGGTGCCACCGAATTTGCACCAGCCCCATGACCCCTATGATGAATACAGACAATGATGCAGTCTCTGGATTGAAGGCCAGCAGTATGGCAGCCAAGGAGAATGCAGAGTTGTCATGAGGCAGAACATTGGCAGACAAATAGGAGAGAGGAATGGCAAGACTATGACAGCCCAAGCCACTACACTAGGCCTAAGGTAAAA
>BNST01000960.1:0-11888 GCA_019650275.1 Xylocarpus granatum
AATTTTATGCTATTTTCTATTATTTAAATCTTATCTTTGATTTAGGTTTATCACTTATCCTTCATTATGTTTCAACCCTATATAAAGAGCAATACAATGAATAAAAATTTTAGAGAGACTTTCAGAAAACAATTGCTTTCTCTCTATCTCTTTTTATCTTTTTGCCAGTTCATATTACTTTGTTCTTGTGCTAAACAACAACAGTTTGGTATTAAAGCTCTCTTCTTAAAGGGACTTGTAAGTGAACCAAGTATATCCCATTAAAGACCTAAACACTTTGTTTTAATCCATTCAATATATGGATTCTGAAACACCTTTCACAGCACTAGCACCACCTGTGTTTAATGGTGATAATTATCATGTTTGGGCAGTCAGAATGAAGGCACACCTAGAGGCAAATGATCTTTGGGAAGCTGTTGAGGAAGACTACGAAGTTCTTCCATTGTCAGACAATCCAACATTGGCTCAACTCAAAAATCATCAGGAGAAGAAAGCAAGAAAGTCAAAGGCAAGAGCTACTTTGTTTGCTTCTCTCTCACCAGCAATTTTTACCAGAATTATGACCATGAAATCAGCATTTGACATCTGGAATTTTCTCAAAAATGAATACGAAGGAGATGAAAGGATCAAGGGAATGCAAGTGTTGAATTTGGTAAGAGAATTTGAGATGCAGGAAATGAAAGAGTCAGACACAATCAGGGAATATGCTAATAAACTTCTTAGCATTGTTAACAAAGTAAGATTACTTGGTTCTGAGTTTTCTGATTCTAGAATAGTACAAAAAATACTTGTAACTATTCTTGAAAGATTTGAAGCTACTATTTCTTCCTTGGAGAATACTAAAGATCTGTCAAGAATTACCTTGGCAGAACTTCTAAATGCTTTACAGGCTCAAGAACAAAGAAGAATAATAAGGGCTGAAGGTTCTGTGGAAGGAGCATTGCAAGCTAAATTACAAATCAACCAAGGAGAAAAAGGCAAGAAAAATAAAAACAAACGAAAGAATTCCAGCACACCAGAAGCAACTGCTGACACCATCAACAATAATGGAGAAAAAAATAAAAAATTTCCTCCTTGTAAGCATTGTGGCAAAAAGGGTCATCCTCCTTTCAAGTGTTGAAAAAGACCTGATGTCAAGTGCGATAAGTGCAACAAGCTGGGACATCATGAGAGAATCTGTAAAAGTAATTTTCAGCAGAAAAATGAGGCTCAAGTTACAAATCAACATGAGGAGGATCAGGCAGCTTATTCCATTACAGTAAGCAATACAGAGATTTGACATAAAAGGCTAGGCTATTTTCATCATGCTGTAGTATTGAAGATGCAAAGGAAGGAGTTAGTTCAAGGCTTACCTCACCTCGAGACTGAATTACCAAGCTGCAGAGTTTGTCAATACGGTAAGTAGGCAAGATTACCCTTCAAACAAGCAGCTTGGAGAGCAACTCAAAGGCTGCAACTGATTCACACAGATGTGGCAGGACCTCAAAGAATTTCTTTACTGAAAGGAAGTAAATATTACATTGTCTTTATAGATGATTTCACTAGAATATGCTGGATTTATTTCCTTAGGTTCAAGTCAAAGGTTGCAAGTGTGTTTTGGCGATTCAAGAAATGGATTGAGAACCAAAGTGGCTATAAGATCCAAGTTCTGAGGTCTGACAATGGCAAGGAGTACACCTCAGAAAAATTCAATTTGTTTTGTGAGCAAGCAGGCATTGAGCATCAACTTACAACTCCATACACTCCACAACAGAATGGAGTTAGTGAAAAAAAGAATAGAACAATAATGGAAATGGTCAGATGCATGCTTTACGAGAAAGGGTTGTCTAAAGAATATTGGGCAGAGGCTGCAAACACTGCAGTATTTTTGCTTAATAGACTTCCCACCAAAGCAGTAGATGGGAAGACTCCTTTTGAGGCCTGGTATGGTTATAAGCCCTCATTCAAAAATTTTAAAGTGTTTGGATGCTTGTGTTTTACTTATGTGCCACAAATTAAAAGAGACAAGCTAGACAAAAAAGCTGAACCCGGTATTTTTGTGGGATATAGCTTAATATCTAAGGCATACAGAGTTTTTCAACCTCACACAAGGAAAATTCTAATAAGCAGGGATGTTCACTTTATGGAGAATGAACAATGGAGCTGGAATATTGTAGAAAAGCAGCTGATTACTGATCCTTTGCAAAATCAAAATGAGTTATTTGATGAACCTCCTGTAAGAGGCACTAGATTGCTTTATGATATTTATCAAAAATGCAATGTTGCTGTTCTTGAACCAACAGGGTATTGGGAAGCAGAAAAAGATCCCAAGTGGAGAGATGCAATGTAGGAGGAGCTCTCCATGATTAAAAAAATCAAACTTGGGAAACTAGTTGAAAGACCTAAACACAAAAAGGTGATTGGAGTCAAATGGGTGTTTAGAACAAAACTAAATGCAGATGGCTCAATCAACAGGCATAAAGCAAGGTTAGTGGTAAAAGGGTATGCTCAAATTTCTGGAGTTGATTTCTTTGATACATTTGCTCCTGTTGCAAGGCTAGACACTATTAGATTGCTGTTAGCTATTGCAGCACAGAAATGGTGGAAAATCTACCAACTTGATGTCAAGTCAGCATTTTTAAATGGATTTTTGGAGGAAGAAATCTATGTTGAGCAGCCTGAAGGTTTTATTGTGAAGGAGCATGAAGACAAGGTCTATTTACTAAAGAAGACTTTGTATGGTTTAAAACAAGCTCCAAGAGCTTGGTACAGCAGAATTGATGAATACTTATTGAAATTAGGCTTTGTTAAAAGTCTTTAGTGAATCCACTTTGTATATCAAAGGTGATCAAGCTAACTTTATTGTGATCTCCTTGTATGTTGATGATCTCTTGGTTACAGGCAGCAATATTGAACTTATTCAGCAGTTCAAAGAAGATATGATGCAAGTTTTTGAGATGACAGACTTGGGAGAAATGTCACACTTCCTTGGAATGGAGATTAAGCAAAAAAAGAATGAGATCTTCATTTGTCAAAAGAAGTATGCAAAAGAGATCCTAAAAAAATTCAACATGGAGAATTGTAAAAGCATGAGCACTCCTATGTGTCAAAAGGAGAAACTGCGCAAGGATGATGGAGTAGAAAAAGTGGATGAAACATTCTACAGAAGCTTAGTTGGCTGTTTGATGTATCTCACAGCAACAAGACCAGATATTTTGTATGCTGTAAGTGTACTTTCAAGATTTATGAATTGTGCAAATGAATTTCATTTTAAAGCAGCAAAAAGAGTTCTAAGATATGTTAAGGGGACCTTAAGTTATGGTATCAAATTTTGTTCATCACAAAATTTCAAGCTGCAAGGTTACTCTGACAGTGATTGGGCAGGATCCTTAGATGATATGAAAAGTACCTCAGGTTATTGTTTCAGCATTGGATCAGGAGTATTCACTTGGTGTTCAAAAAAAAGGGAAATAGTTGCACAATCAACAACTGAAGCAGAGTTTATAGCAACCACAGCAGCTGTTAATCAAGCTTTATGGCTAAGAAAAGTTCTAACTGATTTGAACTTAGAACAAAAGATGAGTACAGAGGTGATGGTAGACAATCATGCAGCCATAGCCATTTCCAATAATCCAGTTTTTCATGGAAAAACTAAGCATTTCAGTATAAAATTGTTCTTTCTTAGAGATGTTCAAAAGAATGGTGCAGTATGTTTGAAGTATTGCAAGACTAAAAATCAACTAGCAGATATCTTCACTAAAGCTCTTCCTAGAAGCAGATTTGAGTTTTTAAGAGAGAAACTCGGAATCTTCACTTACTGATGCAAGGAGGAGTGTTGAATGTGTGCATCAGTAGCTGCAGAGTTGCTGATATGGATAGCAGAGTTGGCTGCATACATGGAATTAATGCTGGAAGTTCAAAACATGTTTTTAGATTTGTAGTTAAAGTATTCAAAGCTGCATTACCAGCATGTTTTCTTTGACCAGTTTTTTAAGAGAATTTTATGCTATTTTCTATTATTTAAATCTTATCTTTGATTTAGGCTTATCATTATTTTTAATTTAGCTTATCACTTATCCTCTATTATGTTTCAACTCTATATAAAGAGCAATAGAATGAATAAAAATTTTAGAGAGACTTTCAAAAAACAATTACTCTCTCTCTCTCTTTTTGCTAGTTCTATTAATTTGTTCTTTTGCTAAACAACAACAGATTTGAATACATTAAGGCCAGATATTTGTGTCCAGTCCTACTCAAATGACCGGAATAATCTTCAATTTTAAGCCATATGCACTAATATCCTTCTGATGGCTAAAATTCAAAGTCAAATGCTTTGGCTTCATTTTGTTATTTTAATCTTTGCAAACTTTCCGAGTCGAAGTTTCTTCAGAAAAACAAGCTCCATTCTCGAGAACCGCCCAGCAAAAGAACCCTTCAGTCAAAACCCTCCTGTCGATCGGCGGAGGTAGATCAGACAAAGCCGCATTTTCCGCAATCATCAGCCAGCCTGCTTCCTGGAAATCATACCTCGATTCGTTGATAAATCTCGCCAGGTCAAACGGTTTCCACTGTCTCGACATTGACTGGGAGTATACGGCAAACCCGACGCAAATGTCCAACTTCTGTGTACTTCTCAAAGAGTAGCGCGCAGCCGTCTCTACAGAATCCTGAACCTCCGCCGAACCGGCATTACTTCTCTCCGCGGCAGCCACTTATTCCTCAAACTAGTTCGGGCTGATCAACCCGGTCAGGGATACATCAAACAGCATGGATTGGATCAATGCCATGGCTTACGAGTTCTTCTATTACGATTCCAATTCTGCGAGAATTAGTGGACTGCCAGCCACGTTATCCAATACTGGCTGGAGTCAAGTGAGCGGAGAGGGCGTGGATTCAAGCTGGTTTGTCTGCCAAGAAATAGCAGTGAAGAAACTTTTCGAAAATGCCCACACAACTATTCAAGGAGTTTGCGAATGAGGTCATGCATACCGAGAAGCTGCAGCACTTCAATCTTGTCAGAGTTTTGGGTTTTTGCGCTGACAGAGAAGAACAAATGCGAATACATGCCCAAAAAAAGCTTGGACTACTACCCCTTCGGTCTGCGTTCTTTATAATTTCGTACATTCATTTGCAGAATTACAATATTTTCATTACTAATTATTTTTCATAATCAAAATTTTTCTGATCCTATCGGGCAACACATTTTGGATTGGAGAAAACGAGTTCATATCATTGGAGGAGTTAGTCCAGGACTTCTTTATCTACAAGAATACTCGAGATTGACTATCAATCATCGACACCTGAAAGCTTGCAATGTTTTGTTAGATGATGATATGAAGCCTAAAATATCAGATCTAGGTATGGCCAAACTTTTGTAGAAGATATCTAGAGGCACAGGGAGAATTGTTGGAACATAGTAAGCATGGATACATCTATAATTCCTCTTGTTGACACTTGGTTTTTGCCTGCTACGGCTCAGGAAAGTCCAAATGACGGACCATCCATGGTGGAATTTTTCCGGATGCTAAAAAATGTTGCAACAGATGCAATGATTCCGAAAAAACCTGCTTTCTCGAAATAAACTGATGAAGACGAAGCAAATAAAAAAATTCTCCATTGTAATTGAATACGAGTACTTTAAATGATATAACAATTTCAGAAGTGGTGGCTACATGAATGAGGGCTTTTGCAGAACCCAGCAGGATAGATGCCAGAGAAGGCAAGAGCGAATGAGTAGATGAAGAAAGGTCATAAAAATATAGAAATAAATAACCCCTTGATATTATATGATAATATGCAGTTTAAAGTTAGAAATTAAAAAATTTATTAAGCGATAAAAAATATATTGTGGTATTAAATTATTAATATAGAATTAATTTTTAAATATTTACAAATTGTCAAATATCTGGTGAGACCAACTTTAAATTATTTAATTATGATACAGGAGTTGACGATTTTTTATTTATATACATACATACATTATGGTTTTACTTGGCAAAATTTTCAGAACACTTGCTTCAAGTTGCTAGCATTCATCAATGGTATCCAAAACTATCGCCATTTTCATCTTCCATATTTTCCTGATCTCATCAGCATACACCACTAAAAAATCTCAAGCTTGGATCCGAGCTGGTTACTGGTGTTCAAGCACCAATTTCCCCATTTCAGACATTAATTCTGCTCTCTTCACTCCCCTTATTTGCTCTTTTGCTGGTATCGATTCCACTTCTTTTCAAATCTCTGTAGCTCCTGAAGATGAACAACGATTCTCAAACTCCACAGCAGTCGTCAAACAAAAGAAACCATCAGTAACATCACTTCTTTCAATTGGAGGAATCGCTGCAGACTATTCAACATTTTCTTTAATGTTGAAGAATTCTTCTCAGGGAAATCTTTCATTTCCTTCCTCAGTAAAAAAAGTCCCGTCTTATGGCTACCAAGGCCAGATTTTTCTTGCGTTTCTGCAGGCACAAGCTCTGATGTTTTACAACGTGGTAACTCTCTTCGAAGAACGGAGAGATGCTGTTGGTTTTGAAGGAAGAAACTCTAGCCTGCCACAACTGATCTTGACTGCAAATGTTGACTATTCACCAAGGAGTGTCAGGAACTTATCCTATCGACTCGATACAACGAAACTTGAACTGGGTTCGTGTTAAAGCTAGTGGACATTCCAAGCCTAAGTGGGACAATTTTACTAGCTCTCATGCAGATTTGTATCATTCAAGTGATGTTTTCAATACCGATTATGGAATTAGGCCTTGGATTGATGGAGGGTTATCAGCTAACAACTTGTTTTGCGCTTGCCTCTTTATGGCTATGCGTGGAAACTTGCGAGTCCTGTGGAAAATGGTGTAGGCCCACCGGCAACAGGACCAGCTTTCACACGAAATGGATTTCTGCGGTACAGGGAAATCCAGAATTTCGAAGAGAAATATGGAGCTAAAGTTATGTACAATGCAACATATGTGGTGAATTACTGCTCAATTGGGACAACTTGGATTGGTTTTGATGATGTTGAGGCTGTTCGAGACTAAGGTTTCAAACATTTGTTGCCCTTCTTATTACGCACTCGGTACTTTAATCAAACATTAAGTTTATTTCATCAAACACCTTCGATATTTATCTGGATGGACTAAAAATATTAAGCAAGTTAATCATTAAAATGGAAGTTATACATATTAGTCATTCTATCTTTTTGTGGAGGTTTAAATTATACATGATAGTTTTAGGCTATATGAGCTGTGGGAAGATGGCAAAGGTATGTAGTTTATGGATCTGTCATTAGACGATACAGATTTATGGTGTAAATTGATGAGATGTTTGCAGATAGCTCTGCTATGTGTACAGGATGGCCTGGATGTTAGGCCATCCATGTTAGAAGTTTACACGATTCTCAGAAATGAAAGCACATATTTCAGGATCCTGAAGAAGCCAACTTCCAAAAAACAAGTTAATGATGTTACATATTCAGATTTGGTTGGCAGGTAGATGAATAAAGAACTTTGAGGTTCAATTTTCTCAGTGGAAACTTTTTTACTGTTATTTGTTCCTGATTGATGAATGAGCATCAAACAACTTTCTCACCCAATTATTTCATTCTTTTAAAGTTCTAAAGATTACCAAATTTATCAATCTTCACAGGATTAAATTAGTTGCTGGCTTGATCATTAACGAAGATAAAAACTATCCATGGCTTAATCATGTAATAAAATTGAGTAACAGGAAATTTATGGAAACTGAAAAGTATTGTGACTGAGAAGAAAGCAGGGTGAAGAAGAGATGTATAATAGCTTTTGATGCCTGAAACAAATCTACTTGATGTCTTGAACCTTAAAAATCATATTATTTCATTTTGCAAATCTATGTAACTCTTACTTTTACAAATAAGGTAAGTCTCACAAACAATTTCCTTGACTCTGTCATAACAAATACAGCTTGCCAATGTTCATCGTTGATCTGCATTCATCTAGCTACAACTTCTGAAATTGTTGCATCATTTTCTGAGCTGAATATTTCCAATTGCGGCTTTGATTCAATTTGAACTTCTTCTTCTTCTTGTATGGACAAATCAGGATTTTTTGGAGAGTTTATAGACGCGGTTTCATTCTTGAGCATTGACAAAACATCCAACATGGAAGGTCTATCATTTGGATTTTCCTGAACACACAAAAGAGCTATTTGCAGACATCGCATCAATTTACACGAGGAATGTGTATCATCCAGTATTGGATCCAGAAAATCCATGCCTTTTCCATCTTTCCACATGTTGTACGCCTGAAATTATGTATCAAACAATTAAAATATACATATTACATCATGTCATCTTGGAAAGTGATGCTAATTTTAATCCAGAGGGATTACTGAGAAACTTACATATGCTGGAAGGCTTAATTTTTTGTTCAAACGATACAAAATGGAAGATCTTTTGCCACTAATAATTTCAAGAAGTAGAATCCCAAAGCTATAAACATCAAATTTAGTTGAGTATATGCCGCTTTTGATGTATTCAGGAGGAATTACGCCTCTGCGTTGGATAGTAACAAAGATCATATATGTAAATATATGCAAATATGTGAGCCTGAGTAAGGAAAAAATCATTAAGGAGAATTTATAAACATTATATGTACTCACCGGGTTCCAGCAATTCGTTGAGTGTTTGCTTCAAGACCATCTTTTGCAAAAATTCTAGCCATTCCAAAATCAGATATCTTAGGTTTCATATCTTCATCCAAGAGAACATTGCTTGCCTTTAAGTCTCGATGAATAACAGTCAATCTCGAGTATTCTTGGAGATATAGAAGCCCTTGAGTAACCCCTTCGATAATATGAACACGTTTTTCCCAATTCAAAATTAACCTCCGAATGGGGTCTGCATCCAAATTTGATCATGAAAAATCAAGAATTAATGTGATCTGTGAATACTGTACCACATTCACGGGTTCAGAATACATATTAATATAACAGACCAAAAAGGTAGAAGTCCAAGCTTTTGTGTGGCATGTACTCGTAGATGAGCATATGTTCTTCTTTGTCAATGCAAAAACCCAACACTCTGACAAGATTTACGTGTTGGAGCTTGGCTGTAAGTGTAACCTCGTTTCTGAACTCATCGAATCCTTGAGTGGATGATTTCGAAAGTTTCTTCACTGCTATTTCCTGTCCATCTGGTAATACACCCTGGAAAATCAATTCAGGTCTCAGTAAATATATATCCTGTTATCTTCCGGGAAGAAAGTTAAATAAAAAAATACATAGCCCTTACTAATAATATGTGGTACCTTGTAAACAGGACCATATCCACCTTCCCCAAGCCTATTTTCCGTTGAAAACCCGTTGCTAGCGGCCTCAATTTCGCAGAGAGTATATTCAGTCAGATTTGGAGCATTAGTATTAAGATCTTCAGCGGCTGCTGTTTTATTTACTTCGCTCTTAAATTGATTGTTCTTAGCTAAATGTTTCCCTATCGGCCAAGAAAATGAATTTAAAAAAATTAGACAATTAATCAGTCCTCATTAGTAAGTGAAACATTTATACATACACATAATATATTAAAATATATTATACATATTGCTGAAGCAAGTTAATTACCTTTGAATTTCAGCTTCTTCGTCCAGAAATAATATATGAAAACACCCAGCAGGAGTAGAATGACAGCTACGGCTGAAGTCGAAATGATTACCAACAATCTCCCCTTAGTATGTCCATTTTGTTATTATTATTATTATTCGCAGGAGGTGGTGAAGAAATGATTTGCTTGTCTTCCTCCGCTGAAAAACAGTTCATCATGTTAATTAGAGACGCGATTACTGTCCATAATCCGCTCTTGCGGATGTTTGCACCTTATAAAATGTCGATTTGCATGAAACAGCGTTATAAATCTTTCTAAATAATGTTGTTAGGTGCAAATCCGTAATTTATAGAATGCGAATATCCGCAGCTGGAAATTTTCTTATTGTGGATTAAAACAGATTATTGTGAGTAGTGAAAAATTTTCTAATTACCTGCAGCTCGAGAAAGTGTCCAATCTTTGTCATAGGAAACTTCCCACACACAGTAACCACGCAGCTTCTTCTCCTTGGCATAAGAATCTTAGCTCTTATGGCTTCGACATCATCGTAACCAACCCAAATTGTCCCGATTGAGAAGTAATTCACAACATAAGTTGAATTGTACGTAACACCAGCATTGCTACCGTATCGCTGAATGTAATCCTTGATTTCCTTATATGTCACCCAACTATTTTCTCTGATGGCCGGTCCAGTTGCTGCTGCACCAATGCCATTGATTTCAGCGTTCAAAAGCGTCCATGCATAGCCATAGAAGGGCAGACCCAAAACCAGCTTATCAGTAGACAATCCTCCATCAATCCATCCCTTCATACCGTAATCAGTATTCAAAATACTACTTGGATTATAAAGAGCAGCAGAAGCAGTGGTAGTGTTTGCCGAATTGGAGTTGGAATAGTCAGCAGGAATAACATGAACCCAATTCAAGTATTGTTGTATCGATTGCACGGGATAACTCGCTAATCTTTCCCATGGCGAGTAATTAACTCTTGCAATCAAGACCAGTTGTGTCTGGCTAGTATTTTTTGCGTCTAATTCTATAGCAGCTCGCCACTCCTTCAAGAGTATATCCATATTGTACAAATCATTTGTTGAGTACAGATTGATCCAACGAAAGTCTAGGCCCTGAAAATCGTAACGTCTGGCTAATCTTATTGAGGAATCAATGAACGATTTTCTGTATAATGAATCACTCGTCATTGAAGGTAAAGTCGAATCTATACCTGCTATGAATAAGAGTGCAGTGATTGATGGGTTTTTTCTTTGACAATTTCGGTGAAGTTGGAGAACAGTTTTTCATTATAGCTGGTAGGAGGTGGAATTGATCTCAGCTGAAGAGCAAATTAGGTGAGTGAAAAGCGAAGAGTTGATGCTCGAAATGGGGAATTCTTTTCTTTAATCCCAGTAACCGGCTCTGATCCACGTTTCTGCTTTGGCATGGTAAACCTCTAAGCAGAGAAAAACGTGGAAAACCAAGCTGATAACTATGGAAACCATTTGATTTGGCTTAAGCTGCTTAAAAAATTTCTTTGGTGAATTTAGAGACACAGAAAACAAGCCACACGCACATATGAACTTGCACTCCCGTGAGGTGATATCTCGGATTATCAACTGAGTTATTATTTTGTCCATTGTTTTATTATTTTGAAATAATAACATCCAAGTCCCTGAGTTATTAGTGTACTTTTTCTCATCATTAAATTTCTAATTTAATTTTTGATATAATATACTACCACTTTATTACAGTATAGACATCTGATTCATACTAAATACGATAAAAAGAGTATTAGGAGATACAAAATCTGAGAAAATGGAAGAAAATAAGAGAAAAGAGGGGGGAAAACTGAGTGAAAAAGAAAAAATGAAAAAAGAGAAATAAAAAAAAGAAAAAGAAAAGAGAAAAACATATGATTTATCTTAATGTTACTATTTAACTGCCAATTTTATTAGACAAGGGGATATTAAAAGTTAATTTTGAAACTTGAAGGTAACGTGCTAATAGACCAAAATTCAGAGGCACAACTATATATAATTGACTAGGGTGACGGAGTATACTAGCATTACATTCAAGTCAATTTTTGTTTTTTATAAGTTTGTCAATGCCGTGGGTGACGGAGGGAGAGATGGTTGAAAGTTTTGAAGGGAAGACTTGAATAGATGAGAGCACCTTATAAAGACATTTTAGAATACAGGTGATCCTCAAACAGATTCATATCCAATTCAGAAGTGGATGATTGAAGTGATAGTAACCGACAAACAAAGTATATACATACATTTGTCAGTGCAGTAGGGGACGGAGGGAGAGATGCTTGAAAATTTTGAAGGGAAGACTTGATAGATGAG
>BNST01000961.1:0-72526 GCA_019650275.1 Xylocarpus granatum
TTGATGTATTCAGGAGTAAATCCCAAGCCTATTTTCAGTTGAAAACCCGTTGCTAGCGGCCTCAATTTCGCACAGAGTATATTCAGTCAGATTTGGAGCATTAGTATTAAGATCTTCAGCGGCTGCTGTTTTATTTACTTTGCTCTTAAATTGATTGTTATTGGCTAAATGTTTCCCTATCAACCACCAAAATGAATTTTAAAAAATTAGAGAATTAATCAATCCTCAGTAGTAAGTGAAACATTCATAAATACACATAATATATGAAAATATATTATACATACTGCTGAAGCAAGTTAATTACCTTTGAATTTCAGCTTCTTCGTCCAGAAATAATATATGAGAACACCCAGCAGGAGTAGAATGACAGCTACGGCTGAAGTGGAAATGATTACCAACAATCTCCCCTTACTATGTCCATTTTTGTTATTATTATTATTCGCAGGAGGTGGTGAAGAAATGATTTGCTTGCCTTCCTCCGCTGAAAAGCAAATTCAACATATTAATTAGAGATGCTGTTATTGTCCATAATCCTCTCTTTCGGATGTTTGCACTCTATAAAATGTCGATTTGCATCAAACAGCGTAATAAATCCATCTAAATAATGTTGTTAGGTGAAAATCCTTAATTTATAGAATGCGAATATCCGCAGCTGGAAATTTTCTTATTGCGGATTAAAACAGATTATTGTGAGTAGTCAAAAATTTTCTAATTACCTGCAGCTCGAGAAAGTGTCCAATCTTTATCGTAGGAAACTTCCCACACGCAGTAACCACGCAGCTTCTTCTCCTTGGCATAAGAAATCTTAGCTCTTATTGCTTCGACATCATCATAACCAATCCAAGTTGTCGCGATTGAGCAGTAATTCACCACATAAGTTGAATCGTACATAACACTAGCATTGCTACCGTATCGGCGAATGTAATCCTTGATTTCCTTATATCTCACCAACCCATTTTCTGTGATGGCCGGTCCAGTTGCTGCTGCACCAATGCCATTGATTTCAGCATTCAAAAGCGTCCATGCATAGCCATAGAAGGGCAGACCCAAAACCAGCTTATTAGTAGACAATCCTGCATCAATCCATCCCTTCATACCATAATCAGTATTCAAAATACTACTTGGATTATAAAGAGCGGCATGAGCAGCGGTAGTGTTTGTCGAATTGGGGTTGGAATATTCACCAGTAATAACATGAACCCAATTAAAGTATTGTTGTATTGATTGCACGGGGTAATTCGTTAATCTTCCCCATGGCGAATAACCAACTCTTGCAGTCAAGATCAGTTGTGTCTGGCTAGCATTTTTTGCGTCTAATTCTATAGCAGCTCGCCACTCCTTGAAGAGCAGATCCATATTGTACGAATCATTTGTTGAGTACAGTCTAGGCCCTGAATACCGTAACGTCTGGCTAATCTTATTGAAGAATCAATGAACGATTTTCTATAAGATGAATCACTCGTCATTGAAGGTAAAGTCGAACTTGTATCTGCAATGGATAAGAGTGTAGTGATTGATGGGTTTTTTTCTTTGACAATTTCAGTGAAATTGGAGAACAGTTTTTCCTTATAGGGTGATAAATATAGCTGGTAGGAGGTGGAATCGACCTCAGCTGAAGAGCAAATTAGGTGATTGAAAAGAGAAGAATTGATGCTCGAAATGGGGAATTCGGTTCTTGTATCCCAGTAACCGGCTCTGATCCACGTTTCTGCTTTGGCAGGGTAAACCTCTAAGCAGAGAAAAACGTGGAAAACCAAGCTGATAACTGTGGAAACCATTTGATTTGGCTTATCTGCTTAAAAAATTTCTTTGGTGAATTTGGAGATAGAGAAAACGAGCCACATACACATCTTGCACTCTCAAGTGGAAATATCTCGGAATACGGCATTTATTTAGCTCATTTTAATTTGTCCATTGTTCTATTATTTTGAAATAATAACATCTTGGTCCCTGAGTTCTATTGCTTTGAAATAATAACATCTTGGTCCCTGAGTTTAGAATTAGATTACAATCACCACTTATCTTTGTTTTAGCTTTATTTTTTTCTTTTTGTTTTTGGTAGGTTAAATTTGTTGGATGTGGTCGTGATATTGGATTTCTTTTAGTTGAATTATGTATTTTTGGGATTTTGTTTGTAATCCTTATATTTTTAATTTAACCTTTGATATAATTTACTATCACTTTATTATAGTGTAGATATCTAATTCATACTTAATTAGATAGAACATAGTATATAAAGAACATGAAAGAAAAGAAGCAAAGTGAAAAATGAAAAAAATAATTAAAAAGAAGGGAAGCAGAGAAAGATATATTTTATCTTAATATCACTATTTAACAGTTAATTTTAGAGAAAGTATTAAGTAGAATAGTCTTTACTATATTAATATAATTGATGTGATAAAATTATCTAATTAATAAAGTGAAAGAAATTGAATAGTAGTGAATGAAAGAAAATAAAAAAAATTTTTACTATTTAATTAGTGCAGTGAAGAAAATTTATAAAGTATTTTTTAATTTTTTTATTCATTATTAAATAATAAATTTTTATTATTTTAGTGATAGTATAATTTTAACATATTAACTATATTCACGTAGTAAAATCACCTAATCTAAGATTTTTTCTCTCCAATTTTAATAACAATGGGATACTAAAAGTTAATTTCAAAACTTGAGAGATGACATAGTAATATATCAAACTTTGGAGTCACAACTATATATATATATGTGTGTGTGTGTATGTATGCACGTATAAGGTCGCTAATAATTGATATGAATTTGTATTTGAGGAAGACTAAATCAAGTCAAGTCTGCTGGCATATTACATCCAAGTCAATTTTTATTTTTTATTTGTGGGATCAAGGACAGCCCATTTCGTAAGGAAACAAAGAGGGTGTTTTGGATAAATAGTAACTCATAAGGTGCCGTGAGGAATGGAGGGACATGTTTCAAAATTTTGAAGGAAAGACTTGCATGGAGAAGAGTATATGATAAAGACTTTTAGAATACTAGTGATCATTTTTGTTAAATGTGGACAAAGTCAACAAGGACAGAAGAGAAAGAATCACAAACAGATCTAATTGGAAGACAATGTTTGAAGAGATGTTAACTGATAAACTCTGTGAGTGCCGAGCGGGGTGGTGTGATAAGGGATAGATGCTTCATAATTTTGAAGGAAAGACTTGTATATATTACAAAGACTTTAAGAATACCAGTGATTATTTTTGTTGTATGAGGACCAAAATAACATGGATGCTTTCATTTTATATAGTATGGACCGCGGATTAATACCTAATTGGATACAAGAGTGTATTGGGAAACATAGAGTTTGAGAAAATGCAAGAAAAGAAGAGGAAAGGGAAAATAAAGTTGAAAAACAAAGTGAAAATAAAAAGAAAGAAAGAAAAGAGGGATGTTTTATCTAAACCTCGCTATTTGACATCCAATTTAACAAAATTTTAAGAACAATGGGGATATTAAAAGTTAATTTCAAAACTTGAGAGATAAATTCGGTTATAGATCAAACTCAAGGGACACAACTATAAATATGCATGTGATATATAATAAACTTGAGAGATGAATTTGTATTTTAGGAAGACTGAGTCACAAGTTACTAGCATTACATCGCAGTGCCGTGTGGGATGGAGGGAGAGATACTTCTAAATTTTGTAGGAAAGACTTGAATAGATTAGAGTGCATTATAAGGACATTTTGGATACGAGTGATCGTTTATGTCCTGTGTGGAACAAATAGAATAAAGACACGAGAGAAAGAATTCCAAACAGATTCACAATGCATGGAGAATAGTCAAATTGAATTTTCTCGAGCTCCAAGACTACGTTCACCTATACAACTTTTCCAAAACTGTTACATCATTAATAGAAATTCCAACTGCAATATTCTAGATTTATTTCCTTCCTCTTCAACAGCTTGTATCGAAAAAGCAGGCTTCTTCTGAAAAGAGGGGAAAAATAGTAGAAAAAGAAAAGTGAAAAATAGAAAAAAGAAACAATGAAGGAGATAAAGGTATGCTTTATCTTAATATTATTATTTAGCAACCAATTTAACAGCCAATTTTAATAACAATGAGGACATTAAAATATAATTTCGAAACTTGAGAGCTAACGTTGATAATAGGTCAAGTTTTAAGGGCACAACTATAAATATATATATCATGGTAAGTTTTACCATTCTAATCTACATCTAATTCATACTTAATTGGATAAAAGACAGTATTAAGAGAATAGAATCTAAGAAAATGGAAGAAAAGAAGAGAAATGAAGATGGGAAATCATGGATAAAGAAAAAAGAGAAATAAAAAAGAAAGAAAGGAGAGAAAGAGATATGTTTTATCTTGATATCACCACATAACATTCAATTTAACAAAATTTTAATGGCACAATTATATATCTATACAATTAAAAGTTAATAGACCAAACTTTAGAGACACAATTGTATCTCTCTCTCTCTCTCTCTCTCTCTCTATATATATATATATATATATATATATTATAGATATATAGATTGTACAAAAATTGGAAGATTGGATAGGTAAATAAATGGTGAAAATGAATAGCTTATTGTAACATATTAGAGTAGGTGATGATGAAAAAAATTACTTAACAAATTATTTCCAAAGGGGACCTCATGAGCTTTTAATAGTCGGGTACTTAAAAAAAATTCACCCAAAAGAAATAAAATTGAATAAAAATTGAGAGACCTAATAGATGAAAAGAAAAGAAACCCAATTGAATAATAAAATAAATGAGAAAATTTGTCAAATTTGGTAGTAGATGAAGATATATGTCAAGCAATTATTAGTACTTGAGGAACGGAAAGAAAAGAAGAGAAAAAAGTAGAAAAAGAAAAGTGAAAAATAGAAAAAAGAGATAATAAAAGAGAAAGAGAGAGGTGTTTTATCTAAATATTACTATTTACCAGCCAATTTAACAAAATTTTAAAAGCCGGGAAGAAACTTTCAAAAGCATCCAAACAAGGATTTGTGGAGTTCAAGAATGAGATCATGCTCACTGCAAATCTATAAAATGTAAATCTTATAAGAGTCATGGGATTTTGCATATAATACAAGCCATACTATTACATTTTATAAATCTACAACTAGTTTTACAGATAAGGCAACTCTCACAAACGATTTCCTAAACTCTGTCGTCACAAATACAGCCTGCCAATGTTCATCACTGATCTCCAATCATCTAGGTACAACTTCTGAAATTGTTGCATCATTTTCTGAGCTGAATATTTCCAGTTGCGACATCAATTTAATTTGAACATCTCTATCTTCTTGGATTGACAAATCCGGCCTTTTTGGGGAATTTATATACGCGGCTTCATTCTTGAGCATTGAAAAAACTTCCAACATAGAAGGTCTATCATTTGGGTTTTCCTGAACACAAAGAAGAGCTATTTGAAGGCATCTCATCAACTTACAAGAGGAATGTAAATCATCTAGTATTGGATCAACAAAATCCATGCCTTTTCCATCTCTCCACATCTCGTGTGCCTGAAATTATATATCAAATGATAAAATGATCATATCACATGACGTCATCTTGGAAACTGAATGCTAATTTTAATCCAGAGGGATTACTGAGAAGCTTACATATGCTGGAAGGCTTAAACTTTTATTCAAACGATACAAAATGGAAGATCTTTTGCCACTAATAATTTCAAGAAGTAGAATCCCAAAGCTGTAAACATCAAATTTAGTTGAGTATATGCCGCTTTTGATGTATTCAGGAGGAATTATGCCTCTGCATTGGATAGTTACAAAGATTATATATGTAAATATATGCAAACATCATACGTAAGCCTGAGCAAGGAAAAAATCATTAAGGAGAATTTATAAACATTATATGTACTTACCGGGTTCCAGCAATTCGTTCAGTGTTTGCTTCAAGACCCTCTTTTGCAAACATTCTAGCCATTCCAAAATCAGATATCTTAGGTTTCATATCTTCATCCAAGAGAACATTGCTTGCCTTTAAGTCTCGATGAATAACAGTCAATCTTGAGTACTCTTGGAGGTATAAAAGCCCTTGGGTAACCCCTTCAATGATATGAACACGTTTTTGCCAATCCAAAATTAACCTCCGAATGGGGTCTGCATCAAAATTTGACTATGAAAAATCAGGAATTAATTTGATTATAAACAATGTACCACATGCATCAGGTTTTAAAATAAATATATTAATATAACAGACCAAATATGTAGTAGTCCAAGCTTTTCTGTGGCATGTATTCGTAGATGAGTATATGTTCTTCTTTGTCAATGCAGAAACCCAAAACTCTGACAAGATTTACGTGTTGGAGTTTGGCTGTAAGTGTAACCTCGTTTCTGAACTCCTGGAATCCTTGTGTGGATGTTTTCGAAAGTTTCTTCACTGCTATTTCCTGTTCATTTGGTATTACACCCTGGAAAATCAACCGAGGTTTTAGTGTGTGTGTGTGGATGTTTTCGAAAGTTTCTTCACTGCAATTTCGTTTTCATTTGGTAATATACCCTGGAAAATCAACTAAGGTTATAGAGTGTGTGTGTGTGTCCTGTTATTTTCCTGAAAGAAAGTTAAATGAAAAAAAATAGCGCCACTTAATAATATGGGTACCTTGTAAACAGGACCATATCCACCTTCCCCAAGCTTATTTTCAGTTGAAAACCCGTTGGTAGCGGCCTCAATTTCATCTAAAGTATATTCAGTCAGATTTGGGGCATTGGCATTAAGATCTTCAGCAGCTGCTGCTTTATTTACTCTGCTCTCGAATTGATTATTATTAGCTAAATATTTCCCTAAAAACCAACATAATGATTTTAGAAAAATAGGAAAATTAATCAATCCTCAGTTGTAAATGAAACATTTAAATATAAATATAACATATGAAAATAGATTATACTTATAGCTGAAGCAAGTTAATTACCTTTGAATTTCAGTTTCTTCGTCCAGAAATAATATATGAAAATACCCAGAAAGAGAATGACAGCTGCGGCCGAAGTCGAAATGATTACCAACGATCTCCCCTTTCCATGTCCATTTTTGTAATTATAATCATTCTTATTCACAGGAGGAGGTGACGTAATGATTTGCTTTTCTTCCTCCGCTGAAAAACAATTCAACATGTTAATTAGAGATGCAGTTATTGTCCATAATTCTCTCTGGCGACGTTTGCAGTTCATAAAATGTCGATTTGCATAAAACAGCGTTATAAATCTTTCTAAATCACGTTTTTTGGTGCAAATCCGTAATTTATAGAATGGTAATAGCCGCAGCTGAAAATTTTTTATTCTGTACTAAAACAGTGAGTAGTGAAGCATCTTCTACTTACCTGCAGCTTGAGAGAGTGTCCAATCTTTATCCGAGGAAACTGGCCACACATTGTAACCACGCAACTTCTTCTCCTTGGCATAAGAAATCTTAGCTCTTATGGCTTCGACATCATCGTAACCAACCCAAGTTGTCCCGATTGAGAAGTAATTCACCACATAAGTTGAATTGTACATTACACGCGCATTACCATGGTATTGTTGAATGTAATTCTTGATTTCCATATAGCTCACCCTCCCATCATATTTGATGGCCGGTCCTGTTGCTGCTGCACCTATGCCATCGATATTAGCATTCAAAAGCGTCCATGCATAGCCATAGAAGGGCAGACCCAAAACCAGCTTATCAGCAGACAATCCTCCGTCAATCCATTTTTTTATACCATAATCAGTACTCAAATCACTTCTTGGATCATAAAGAGCAGCATGAGCGGCGGTAGTGCTTGTCGAGCTGGGGTTGGTATATTCATAATTATTAACGTGAACCCAATTGATGTGTTTTTGTATCGAGTCCAGCGGGTAATATGCCGAATCTGCCCATGGCGAATATCCTAACGATGCAGTCAAGATCAGTTGTGTTTTGTTAGTATCTTTTGCGTCTAATTCTATAGCAGCTCGCCACTCCTCGAAGAGTAGACCCATATTGAACGCATCATTTTTTGAGTTTAGAGCGCTCCAATAAATTTCTACACCCTGAAAGTTGTAAAGCCTAGCTACTCTTATGGAAGAATCAATGAATGATTTTCTGTTCGATGAATTACTCGCCATTGAAGATAAATTTGAATTTGGTGCTGTAATGGATAAAAGTGTGGTGACTGATGGATTCTTTTGTTTAACAATTTCTGTGAAGTTGGAGAACTGTTTTTCATCATAGGGTGCTAAAGACAGCTGGTAGGAGGTGGAATCGACACCTACTGGATAAAGAATTAGGTGCGTAAAAAGAGAAGAATCTATGCTCGAAACGGGGACGTCGTCTTCTAAGTTGCAGTAACCAGCTCTGATCCACGTTTCTGCTCTCGCAGGGAAAGATTCAAAGCAGAGAAAAACATGGAAAACCAAGATGCTAATTATGGATACCATTTGATATGGCTTAAGCTGCTTGAAAAATTTCTTTGGTGGACATACAGATAGGAAAAAAAGAGCCATATACACATATATATATATAAGCTTGAACTCCCAAGTGAAAATAGAATGACAATTTTGTTTTGCTTGCTTTGATTTGTCCACTGTTGTAAGATTTTGAAATAATAACAGCTATGTCCCTGAGTTTGAATTAGTCTCGATGGATGCTTACATTTGTGGGCATGGTTGTTGGACAGTGGGTTGAATTTGTTGTTTTTGATGTAAAACTGGACTTGTTTGAATTATGTATTTTTGGGATTTTTTTTTGCAATCATTAAATTTATAATTTAATCTTTCATGTAATTCACTTTGACTTTATTATAGCATGGATATTTGATTATTTATCTTAATATTAATATTTAACAGTCAATTTTAATAACAATGGGAATATTGAAAGTTAATTTCAAAACTTAAGAAGTAACATCGGCAACAGATCAAACCTTAGAGGCACAACTATATATATATATATATATATATATATATATATATATATCATCACTAATAATTGAGATGAATTTGTATTTGAGGAAGACTAAATCAAGTCAAGTCTGCTAGCATAACATCCAAGTCAATTTTTATTATTTATTTATGGGATCAAAGACAGCTCGTTTCGTAAGGAAATAAAGAGGGTAGTTGGATAAATAGTAATTGATAAGGTGCCGTGTTGAATGGAGAGATAGATGATATAAAATTTTCGAGGAAAGAGTTGTAACAAAGACTTTTAGGATAGTAGTGATCATTTTTTATTGAATGTGGACAAAGTCAACAAGGACAGAAGACAAAGAATCTCAAACAGAACTAATTAGAAGACAACGTTTGAAGTGATGTTAACTGATAAAGAAAGTATTTAACTCTCTGAGTGCCGTGCGAGATGGACATATCAAAAAGTCACTTGGTCACCAGACTTTTATACAACTTCGAGTTAAGTGTTTGAGCCAAAAGTCTAAGCCGAAAAGTAATATCAGGCCCTACACATATTAAAAACATGACTTATCATATTTTAATGTGGTTAGAGGTATCTGTTACTCCGCATAGGTGATCGAGATTGCATAAAATACTTTGCAAACTGCGTTTTTTGCTGATTCCACTAGGTACTGCACTGAGTAAAAAATTCAATTAATCCATTATGTATCTCAAACTAATATGCAGAATGCGTAGGTGGGTCCAACCTGTATTGGTAAGTCCAAGGGTAATATAATATAATTAAATAAATATTGTACTTTATTTTATATAACAATATATAACATAACATAACAAAATAATATGTTCAAATAAATATAAAATAATATCTTATATACATATAGTCGAATACAACACTAAATATGATTAAGTATTAAACTTATTTTATCTATTTTATTCTCTTACAATCCATTACAGTTTAATATATTTATAATAATACAATCTAATACATACTATCAGACATGTCCCAAGCTCTAATATATTAAAACATGTCTAATCTTGGCATGTTTATTAGACACGTTTTAAAAGTAGACATCTGGGCATTTTTTTTTAAAAAATTTCTGCTGAGAAGCTGTCGTAAGTTTAGAGGATCTCCATTGAAAAATTGTTAACTTGTACATCACGTATTCGCAATGCCATGAGAATAGTCAAATTAAATTTTCTCCAGCATAAAGACACTATATTCACCTATCAAATTTTTTCCGACTGCAATATTTCAGATTTCATTTTTCCTTCACCTTCAACAGCTCGTATCGAAAGAGCAGGCTTTTCTGAATGATACATCATCCCCGCCATCAGTTTTGAGCATCGAGTAAACTTGCAACATGGAAGGTCTATCATTTGGATTCTCCCGCGTACGTAGCAGAGTCATTTGCAAACACCTAATTAATTTACACGATGAATGTGTATTATCTAGTGCTCTTGATTTAATTTTTTGACTGCATAGATATTTTTTATTTTCCAACGTTCTCCGCCTACTAAATTTTTATCCTTGAGCATTGTTAGATAGGGACTTTTAGAAAAAGTACTTACAAACTCTAGGAGGTTTAAATTTTCATTCTGACCATACAAAATGGAAAACCTTACAACATATGTTTGTACACACGCACCCCGTTTGATTATGGCTATTGTAAACCAAATGCTAATTGTGGATACCAATTGATTTGGCTTATGCTGCTGTGAATTTAGAGATAGGGGAAAAAAAGTAACCAATGGCCACTTACCTTTGCTTCAGTTTTTATTTTTCTGTTGTTTTTGGTAAGTTAAATTATATATAGTGGGTTGACCTTGTGATTTTGGATGTAATATTGAATTTATTTTAATTGAATTATGTATTTTTGGGAATTTTTTTAATAATTAAATTTATAATTTAATATTTAATATAATTTTACTTTTATTTTACTATAACACAAACATCTGATTCATACTTAATTAGATAAAAAAAAATATTAGAAAACATAGAATTCAAAAAATAGGCGCATATATATATATATATATCATTAATAATTGAGATGAATTTATATGTTAGGAAGACTAATTCTGCTAGCATTAAATGGAAGTTACTATCAGTTGTTCATTGATAGGATCCAAGACGGCTCATATTGTAAGGAAATAAAGAGGGTGGTTGGAGAGAGAGTGATTGATGAAGTATACAACTTGGTAAGGAATTACAGAGGGTTGTTGGATGGAGGGAAAGTATATACTTTATCGCGCCGTGTGGAATGGGGGGAAAGATGCTTCATAATTTTGAAGGAAAAACTTGTATAGATGAGATGAGAGTACATTGTAAAGACTTTTAGAATTATACAGAAGTACAACAGTTTTCAATTTCAGTTGAAAAATTAACTTCTTTTCATTTCTACTAAGAAGCTGCCAATAAGTTTCAACTCCGGTAAAAAACTGTTGACATGCATAACCAAAAATCCTATTATTTATTATTAACAATATCTTGGAACGTATATGAATTAGCACAATATAAAACTTCTGTCAAAAGTTTAAATAAGTTCTTCAGTGGACCCTTCTTATGATGTTTCATCACAAATTCACACATGCATTGAGAATGGTATAATTAAATTTTTTCCATCTTCAAGACATCTAACTTTTCCCAAACTGTGCGTCATCAACAGAAATTCCAACTGCAGTATTCTAGATTTATCTTCAACAGCTTGTATCAAACAAGCAGGCTTCTTCTGAATCATTACACTGTGAGTGGCATCATTTTTGAGCATTGAGTAAACTAGCAACTTGGAGGGTCCATCATTTGGATTCTCCTGCACTGCACACATAAGCAGAGCCATCTGCAAACATCTTATCAATTTACAGGATGAATGTGTATTGTCCGGTGTTGAATCCGCAAACTCCTTGTCTTTGCCTTCGCTCCAAAGCTCATCTGTCTGTGTTGCGGGGTGTTCTCAAAAACTCATTGGGGTGCACTCAGCAATACTAAATGAAAGGTGGCTGCTGCCAGTTGGTTGGTTGGGTTAGTTGCTGCGTTCTGGAAATAGACTATGAAAGGCCTATGAATGTGTCATCTTGCGTGGTGAATTTCTGGAGATAGAGGTAACCATTTTCAGTGTTCTTGAGTTGTTTGGAAAGCTGAGAGTCTTCTCTATGCAGTTGTTATCTTCTTTGAGTAATTAAATCCTTCTACGCGTGTTTGTTTCCGTGGATATACGCTTCCAGCTGAACCCAAGTAATTCTTGTTTGTTCATTGTTTGTGTGATTGTTTCTAAGAATTTCTTTCTGAAATTTACTTGTTTGTGTTCAAGAAACGTTTGTGGATTTTTTTCTGCAATGAGCTCATAACAGCCTGCAATAATCAAATTAACATTAGTTATATATTTTTCGATCAATAATAAAATTTTTGGATGCAAATGTCAGTAACGTATTAAAATTAAATTCAAATTTGAAAATATAAATCATATATTGCCTAGAAATTATATTGTATACACCGCTATTTTGTCTCAAATCTGAATTTTACAATGTGTTGACGATGACGGCCGTGTTATCCCGCGTAGTAATAAACTCTAGAAGGCTTAAATTTCATTCGGAAAAAAAAATCCGTCTGTTAAATTGTCACTAGCATTTAGTTTCAGCAAATGAACAACACTTGATAATAATTCAAATTTGTCATTGTTCTCAATCAAATTTGATACAGATCCCATTAGACGGTGCAGTTTCGAGTACTCAAGGGAAATCCAAACGTCGCAGACAAATAGTTGCTTTCTCGTCAGAGAAAATACATCATTTAAAGGTCCACATGATTGGGCATATATGCAACGTTTTCCTGTTATACTGATATCCTCATGCATCAGCTATTCGCTTCCAATTTATTTTGCAGCAACCCAATAGCTTAAGTCCCTAATCAAATTTCAGGATTTTTAAGAAGTTCAAGCATTGGGCAACTCCCCAAAAGGAATTTACTTCTCATTGGACATACAAGCAGAACAAGTGGTATCCTTGACATTTTAGGCATATGTTAAGCTCACCATTCTAGCTGAAGTTGAACGCCATCCTTCCTTCTGACAATAGATAAAGAAAAATAAGATAATAAATTAGAAAAGAATTTCTTACACCTAATTATTTAACGAAACTCATAGTATTCTCATCAAAAAGAAAAGCTAATAATGTTTACTAAAATTGAATTATTTAAATCTCTGAAAGTTTAAGAAGAAAAGGACGTATTGGCTATCTAATGGTATGTGAAGCAATTCCAGATGACTAATCAAACAACAAGGAAAGTAGATCACACAGGCCAAAAAAACGCTGAACTTCTTTCCAGAAAACTCCTGAGTCTTCCAGGAATCATGATTTCCCGAAATGAGTGCTTTAGGCAACTCGAAGTCTGCAACACTTTGAACTAGTTTAACATTCTCATCACCAAAAACCACCTAAAAGAGCCAGCAAAGTAGGCAAAGGAAAGCAAATCAAAATCATAAGTAAAAGAGTGTTATCCAATACTGGCTGGAGTCAAGTGAGCGGAGAGGGCGTGGATGCAAGCTGGTTTGTCTGCCAAGAAATAGCAGTGAAGAAACTTTCGAAAACGCCCACACAACTATTCAAGGAGTTTGCGAATGAGGTCATGCATACCGAGAAGCTGCAGCACTTCAATCTTGTCAGAGTTTTGGGTTTTTGCGCTGACAGAGAAGAACAAATGCGAATACATGCCCAAAAAAAGCTTGGACTACTACCCCTTCGGTCTGCGTTCTTTATAATTTCGTACATTCATTTGCAGAATTACAATATTTTCATTACTAATTATTTTTCATAATCAAAATTTTTCTGATCCTATCGGGCAACACATTTTGGATTGGAGAAAACGAGTTCATATCATTGGAGGAGTTAGTCCAGGACATTTTTATCCACAAGAATACTCGAGATTGACTATCAATCATCGACACCTGAAAGCTTGCAATGTTTTGTTAGATGATGATATGAAGCCTAAAATATCAGATCTAGGTATGGCCAAACTTTTGTAGAAGATATCTAGAGGCACAGGGAGAATTGTTGGAACATAGTAAGCATGGATACATCTATAATTCCTCTTGTTGATACTTGGTTTTTGCCTGCTACGGCTCAGGAAAGTCCAAATGACGGACCATCCATGGTGGAATTTTTCCGGATGCTAAAAAATGTTGCAACAGATGCAATGATTCCGAAAAAACCTGCTTTCTCGAAATAAACTGATGAAGACGAAGCAAATAAAAAAATTCTCCATTGGAATTGAATACGAGTACTTTAAATGATATAACAATTTCAGAAGTGGTGGCTACATGAATGAGGGCTTTTGCAGAACCCAGCAGGATATATGCCAGAGAAGGCAAGAGCGAATGAGTAGATGAAGAAAGGTCATAAAAATATAGAAATAAATAACCCCTTGATATTATATGATAATATGCAGTTTAAAGTTAGAAACTAAAAAATTTATTAAGCCATAAAAAATATATTGTGGTATTAATTATTAATATAGAATTAATTTTTAAATATTTACAAGTTGTCAGATATCTGGTGAGACCAACCTTTAAATTATTTAATTATGATAAGGAGTTGACGATTTTTTTAATTTATATACATACATACATATATGGTTTTACTTGGCAAAATTTTCAGAACACTTGCTTCAAGTTGCTAGCATTCATCAATGGTGTCCAAACAAGTTAATGATGTTACATATTCAGATTTGGTTGGCAGGTAGATGAATAAAGGACTTTGTTACTGTTGTTTGTTCCGGATTGATGAATGAGCATCAAACAACTTTCACACAAAATTGAGTAACAGAAAATTTATGGAACTGAAAAGTATTGTGACTGAGAAGAAGAAAGCAGGGTGAAGAAGAGATGTATAATCGCTTTTGATGCCTGAAACAAATCTACTTGATGTCTTGAACCTTAAAAATCATATTATTGCATTTCGCAAATCTATACAACTCTTACTTTTACGAAATAAGGTAAGTCTCACAAACAATTTCCTTGACTCTGTCATCACAAATACAGCTTGCCAATGTTTCATCGTAGATCTGCATTCATCTAGCTACCACTTCTGAAATTGTTGCATCATTTCCTGAGCTGAATATTTCAGTTGCGGCTTTGATTCAATCTGAACTTCTTTATCTTCTTGTATTGACAAATCAGGATTTCTTGGAGAGTTTATATACGCGGTTTCATTCTTGAGCATTGACAAAACATCCAACATGGAAGGTCTATCATTTGGATTTTCCTGAACACATAAAAGAGCTATTTGCAGGCATCGAATCAATTTACACGAGGTATGTGTATCATCCAGTATTGGATCCACAAAATCCATGCCTTTTCCATCTTTCCACATCTCGTACGCCTGAAATTATATATCAAACAATTAAAATATACATATTACATCATGTCATCTTGGAAACTGAATGCTAATTTTAATCCAGAGGGATTACTGACAAACTTACATATGCTGGAAGGCTTAAATTTTTGTTCAAACGATACAAAATGGAAGATCTTTTGCCACTAATAATTTCAAGAAGTAGAATCCGAAGCTATAAACATCAAATTTAGTTGAGTATATGCCGCTTTTGATGCATTCAGGAGGAATTACGCCTCTGCGTTGGATAGTAACAAAGATCATATATGTAAATCTATGCAATCATGTAAGCCGGAGTAAGGAAAAAATCATTAAGGAGAATTTATAAACATTATATGTACTTTACCGGGTTCCAGCAATTCGTTCAGTGTTTGCTTCACGACCCTCTTTTGCAAAAATTCTAGCCATTCCGAAATCAGATATCTTAGGTTTCATATCTTCATCCAAGAGAACATTGCTTGCCTTTAAGTCTCGATGAATAACAGTCAATCTTGAGTATTCTTGGAGATATAGAAGCCCTTGAGTAACCCCTTCAATGATATGAACACGTTTTTCCCAATTCAAAATTAATCTCCTAATGGGGTCTGCATCAAAATTTGATTATGAAAAATCAGGAATTAATTTGACTATAAACAAGGAATCACATGCATCAGGTTTAAAAATAAATGTATTAATATAACAGACCAAATATGTAGTTGTCCAAGCTTTTCTGTGGCATGTACTCGTAGATGGGCACATGTTCATCTTTGTCAACGTAAAAACCCAAAACTCGGACAAGATTTACGTGTTGGAGCTTGGCTGTAAGTGTAACTTCGTTTTTGAACTCCTCGAATCCTTGAGTGGATGTTTTCGAAAGTTTCTTCACTGCTATTTCCTGTCCATCTGGTAATACACCCTGGAAAATCAATTCAGGTCTCAGTGTATATATATATCCTGTTATCTTCAGGAAAGAAAGTTAAATAAAAAATATATATGTAGTCCTTATTAATAATATGTGGTACCTTGTAAACAGAACCATATCCACCTTCCCCAAGCCTATTTTCAGCTGAAAATCCGTTGGTAGCGGCCTCAATTTCACCCAAAGTATATTCAGTCAGATTTGGAGCATTGGCACTAAGATCTTCAGCGGCTGCTGTTTTATTTACTTCGCTCTTAAATTGATTATTATTAGCCAAATGTTTCCCATCAGCCAACAAAATGAATTTAGAAAAATAGGACAATTAATCAATCCTCGGTTGTAAATGAAACATTTATACATACATATAATATATGAAAATATATTATACATATTGCTGAAGAAAGTTAATTACCTTTGAATTTCAGCTTCTTCGCCCAGAAATAATATATGAGAACACCCAGCAGGAGTAGAATGACAGCTACGGCTGAAGTGGAAATGATTACCAACAATCTCCCCTTACTATGTCCATTTCTGTTATTATTATTATTATTGGCAGGAGGGGGTGAAGAAATGATTTGCTTGTCTTCCTCCGCTGAAAAACAAATTACCATATTAATTAGAGATGCTGTTGTTGTCCATAATCCTCTCTTGCGGATGTTTGCACTTTATAAAATGTCGATTTGCGTCAAACAGCGTTATAAATCTTTCTAAACAATGTTGTTAGAAGCAAATCCGTAATTTATAGAATGCGAATATCCGCAGCTGGAAATTTTCTTGTCGCGGATTAAAACAGATTATTTTGAGTAGTGAAAAAATTTCTAATTACCTGCAGCTCGAGAAAGTGTCCAATCTTTATCATAGAAAACTTCCCACACATAGTAACCACGCAGCTTCTTCTCCTTGGCATAAGAAATCTTAGCTCTTATTGCTCCGACATCATCATAACCAATCCAAGTTGTCCCGATTGAGCAGTAATTCACCACATAAGTTGAATCGTACATAACACTAGCATTGCTACCGTATCGCTGAATGTAATCCTTGATTTCCTTATATCTCACAAACCCATTGTCTGTGATGGCCGGTCCAGTTGCTGCTGCACCAATGCCATTGATTTCAGCATTCAAAAGCGTCCATGCAAAGCCATAGAAGGGCAGACACAAAACCAGCTTATCAGCAGACAATCCTCCATCAATCCATCCCTTTATACCGTAATCAGTATTCGAAATACTACTTGGATTATAAAGAGCAGCATGAGCAGCGGTAGTGTTTGTCGAATTGGAGTTGAAATATTCAGCAGTAACAACATGAACCCAATTCAAGTATTGTTGTATCGATTCGACAGGGTAATTCGTTAATCTTCCCCATGGCGAATAACCAACTCTTGCAGTCAAGATCAGTTGTGTCTGGCTAGTATTTTTTGCGTCTAATTCTATAGCAGCTCGCCACTCCTTGAAGAGTAGATCCATATTGTACGAATTATTTGTTGAGTACAGATTGGTCCAAAGAAAATCTAGGCCCTGAAAACCGTAGCGTCTGGCTAATCTTATTGAAGAATCAACGAATGATTTTCTATAAGATGAACTACTCGTCATTGAAGGTAAAGTCGAATTTGTATATGTAATGGATAAGAGTGTAGTGATTGATGGGTTTTTTTCTTTGACAATTTCAGTGAAGTTGGAGAACAGTTTTTCCTTATAGAGTGATAAATATAACTGGTAGGAGGTGGAATCGATCTCAGCTGAAGAGCAAATTAGGTGAGTGAAAAGCGAAGAGTTGATGCTCAAAATGGGGAAGTCGTTTCTTGAATCCCAGTAACCGGCTCTGATCCACGTTTCTGCTTTGGCAGGGTAAACCTCTAAGCAGAGAAAAACGTGGAAAACAAAGCTGATAACTATGGAAACCATTTGATTTGGCTTAAGCTGCTTAAAAAATTTCTTTGGTGAATTTAGAGCCAGAGAAAACAAGCCACACACACATATATAAACTTGAACTCCCGTGAGGAGATATCTCGGATTATCAATTTTACTTTGCTTTAATTTGTTCATTGTTTTATTATTTTGAAATAATAACATCCAAGTCCCTGAGCTATTTGTGTACTTTTTCTGATCATTAAATTTCTAATTTAATTTTTGATATAATATACTACCACTTTATCACAGTATAGACATCTGATTCATACTAAATAGGATAAAAAGAGTATTAGGAGATACAAAATCTGAGAAAATGGAAGAAAATAAGAGAAAAGAGGGGGGAAAACTGAGTTGAAAAAGAAAAATGAAAAATGAAACTTGAAGGTAACGTGCTAATAGACCAAAATTCAGAGGCACAACTATATATCATTGACTTGGGTGACAGGAGTATACTAGCATTACATTCAAGTCAATTTTTGTTTTTTATGAGTTTGTCAATGCCGTGGGTGACGGAGGGAGAGATGGTTGAAAGTTTTGAAGGGAAGACTTGAATACATGAGAGCACCTTATAAAGACATTTTAGAATACAGGTGATCCTCAAACAGATTCATATCCAATTCAGAAGAGGATGATTGAAGTGATAGTAACCGACAAACAAAGTATATAAATACATTTGTCAGTGCAGTAGGGGACGGAGGGAGAGATGCTTGAAAATTTTGAAGACTTGATAGATGAGAATGCAATATGAAGACTTTTTAGAATACTGGTGAATCTCAAGCACATTCAGAACCAATTCAGAAGAGGGTGGTTGAAGAGAAAGTAGTGATAAACAAAGCATATGCGTACATTTGTCAGTGCCGTGGGAGACGGAGCCTGAATGATTGCGGTCATTGCTTTTGGTCCAGATTTAGTTGCTCATATTCAAGCTAAACGTGAACGTTGCACATTAATCGGCTAAGAGAAACAGAGATATTAACGTTTTGACCAGCAGACCATGTGGCCGTGAGGAAGAAGGCAACACAATGACTTTGCTTCAAACATGTTGGAAGTCATTTAATTTTCGGACAACATTATCACAGAAGATTGAGTACTGCTTCCAAGTTAAGCTTAGAGAAGATTTTTCTTCTTTAATAGTTTGGACTAATTTGGTCCGTCGACGAAAATATTGTCTTCTTTGGTTTTGTAATCGGAGCAGTTTTACGACTCTTTTGGAGTTAAAATTATAGATATTAAAATAAATTAACAAAATTAAACTGCCTACAGAAATGCTTACATTACGTGGCCGAACACAAAACCTTACAGCCTCTACACGATTCTCAGAAATTAAAACACATATTTCAGGATCCTGAAGAAGCCAACTTCCAAAAAACAAGTTAATGATGTTACATATTCAGATTTGGTTGGCAGGTAGATGAATAAAGGACTTCGAGGTTCAATTTGCTCAGTGGAAACTTTGTTACTGTTATTTGTTCCTGATTGATGAATGAGCATCAAACAACTTTCACACCCAATTATTCCATTCTTTTAAAGTTCTAAAGATTACCAAATTTATCAATCTTCACAGGATTAAATTAGTTGCTGTCTTGATCATTAACGAAGATAAAAACTATCCATGGCTTCATCATATAATAAAATTAAGTAACAGGAAAGTTATGGCAACTGAAAAGTATTGTGACTGAGAAGAAGAAAGCAGGTTGAAGAAAAGATGTATAATAGCATTTGATGCCCTGAAACAAACCTACTTGATGTCTTGAACCTTAAAAATCATATTATTTCATTTTACAAATCTATGTAACTCTTACTTTTGCGTAGAAGGGAAGTCTCACAAACAAATTCCTAGACTCTGTCATAACAAATACAGCTTTCCAATGTTCATCGTTGATCTGCATTCATCTAGCTACAACTTCTGAAATTGTTGCATCATTTTCTGAGCTGAATATTTCCAGTTGCGGCTTTGATTCAACTTGAACTTCTTCTTCTTCTTGTATGGACAAATCAGGATTTTTCGGAGAGTTTATATACGCGGTTTCATTCTTGAGCATTGACAAAACATCCAACATGGAAGGTCTATCGTTTGGATTTTCCTGAACACACAAAAGAGCTATTTGCAGACATCGCATCAATTTACACGAGGAATGTGTATCATCCAGTATTGGATCCACAAAATCCATGCCTTTTCCATCTTTCCACATATTGTACGCCTGAAATTATATATCAAACAATTAAAATATACATATTACATCATGTCATCTTGGAAACTGAATGCTAATTTTAATCCAGAGGGATTACTGAGAAACTTACATATGCTGGAAGGCTTAAATTTTTTGTTCAAACGATACAAAATGGAAGATCTTTTGCCACTAATAATTTGCAAGAAGTAGAATCCCGAAGCTATAAACATCAAATTTAGTCGAGTATATGCCGCTTTTGATGTATTCAGGAGGAATTACGCCTCTGCGTTGGATAGTAACAAAGATCGTATATGTAAATATATGCAAACATGTAAGCATATATGTAAGGAAAAAATCATTAAGGAGAATTTATAAACATTATAAGTACTTACCGGGTTCCAGCAATTCGTTCAGTGTTTGCTTCAAGACCATCTTTTGCAAAAATTCTAGCCATTCCAAAATCAGATATCTTAGGTTTCATATCTTCATCCAAGAGAACATTGCTTGCCTTTAAGTCTCGATGAATAACAGTCAATCTTGAGTATTCTTGGAGATATAGAAGCCCTTGAGTAACCCCTTCAATGATATGAACACGTTTTTCCCAATTCAAAATTAACCTCCTAACGGGGTCTGCATCAAAATTTGATTATGAAAAATCAGGAATTAATTTGATTGTGAATACTGTACCACATGCACGGGTTCAGAATACATATTAATATGACAGACCAAAAAGGTAGTAGTCCAAGCTTTTGTGTGGCATGTACTCGTAGATGAGCATATGTTCTTCTTTGTCAATGCAAAAACCCAACACTCTGACAAGATTTACGTGTTGGAGCTTGGCTGTAAGCGTAACCTCGTTTCTGAACTCATCGAATCCTTGAGTGGATGTTTTCGAAAGTTTCTTCACTGCTATTTCCTGTCCATCTGGTAATACACCCTGGAAAATCAATTCAGGTCTCAGTAAATATATATCCTGTTATCTTCCGGAAAGAAAGTTAAATAAAAATATATATAGTCCTTACTAATAATATGTGGTACCTTGTAAACAGGACCATATCCACCTTTCCCAAGCCTATTTTCAGTTGAAAACCCGTTGCTAGCGGCCTCAATTTCGCACAGAGTATATTCAGTCAGATTTGGAGCATTAGTATTAAGATCTTCAGCGGCTGCTGTTTTATTTACTTTGCTCTTAAATTGATTGTTATTGGCTAAATGTTTCCCTATCAACCACCAAAATGAATTTAAGAAAATTAGACAATTAATCAATCCTCAGTAGTAAGCGAAACATTTATACATACACATAATATATGAAAATATATTATACATATTGCTGAAGAAAGCTAATTACCTTTGAATTTCAGCTTCTTCGTCCAGAAATAATATATGAGAACACCCAGCAAGAGCAGAATGACAGCCACGGCTGAAGTCGAAATGCTTACCAACAATCTCCCCTTACTATGTCCATTTTTGTTATTATTATTATTATTGGCAGGAGGTGTTGAAGAAATGATTTGCTTGTCTTCCTCCGCTGAAAAACAAATTCACCATCTTAATTAGAGATGCTGTTATTGTCCACAATCCTCTCTTGCGGATGTTTGCACTTTATAAAATGTCGATTTGCATCAAACAGCGTTGTAAATCTTTCTAAATAACGTTGTTAGTTGCAAATCCATAATTTATAGAATGCGAATATCCGCAGCTGGAAATTTTCTAATTGTGGATTAAAACAGATTATTGTGAGTAGTGAAAAATTTTCTAATTACCTGCAGCTCGAGAAAGTGTCCAATCTTTATCATAGGAAAGTTCCCACACATAGTAACCACGCAGCTTCTTCTCCTTGGCGTAAGAAATCTTAGCTCTTATGGCTTCGACATCATCGTAACCAACCCAAGTTGTCCCGATTGAGAAGTAATTCACCACATAAGTTGAATTGTACGTAACACCAGCATTGCTACCGTATCGCTGAATGTAATCCTTGATTGCCTTATATATCATCAACCCACTTTCTGTGAAGGCCGGTCCAGTTGCTGCTGCACCAATACCATTGATTTCAGCATTCAAAAGCGTCCATGCATAGCCATAGAAGGGCAGACCCAAAACCAGCTTATCAGCGGACAATCCCGCATCAATCCATCCCTTTGCGCCATAATCTGTATTCTCAAAACTACTAGGACTATAAAGAGCGGCATGCGCGGCGGTAGTGTTTGTCGAATTCGGGTAGAAATAATCAGTAGTAATAACATGAACCCAATCAAAGTTTTGTTGTATTGATTGCACGGGGTAACTCGCTAATCTTCCCCGTGGCGAATACTTAATCTTTGCAGTCAAGATCAGTTGTGTCTGGCTAGTATTTTTTGCGTCTAATTCTATAGCAGCTCGCCACTCCTTGAAGAGTAGATCCATATTGTACGAATCATTTGTTGAGTGTGGATAGGTGCAAAGAAAGTCTAGGCCCTGAAAATCGTAACGTCTGGCTAATTTTATTGAAGAATCAATGAACGATTTTCTATAAGATGAATCACTCGTCATTGAAGGTAAAGTCGAACTTGTATTTGAAATGGATAATAGTGTAGTGATTGTTGGATTTTTTTGTGTGACAATTTCAGTGAAATTGGAGAACAGTTTTTCCTTATAGGGTGATAAATATAGCTGGTAGGAGGTGGAATCGATCTCAGCTGAAGAGCAAATTAGGTGAGTGAAAAGCGAAGAGTTGATGCTCGAAATGGGGAATTCGTTTCCTGAATCCCAGTAACCTGCTCTGATCCACTTTTCCGCTTTGGCAGGGTAAACCTCTAAGCAGAGAAAAACGTGGAAAACCAAGCTGATAACTATGGAAACCATTTGATTTGGCTTAAGCTCTTAAAAAATTTCTTTGGTGAATTTAGAGACAGAAAAAAGCCACACGCACATATATAAACTTGAACTCTCAAGTGGAAATATCTCGGAATACGACATTTATTTGGCTCACTTTAATTTGTCCATTGTTCTATTGCTTTGAAATAATAACATCCTGGTCCCTGAGTTTAGAATTAGATGACAATCACCACTTATCTTTGCTTTGGCTTTATTTTTTCTTGTTTTTGGTAGGTTAAATTTGTGGGCAAGGTTGTTGGACAGTGGGTTGAATTTGTTGGATGTGGATGTGATATTGGATTTCTTTTAGTTGAATTATGTATTTTTCGAATTTTGTTTGTAATCCTTATATTTTTAATTTAACCTTTGATATAATTTAATATAGACATCTGATTCATACTTAATTAGATAAAACATAGTATATAAAGAACATGAAAAAAAAAGATTAAAAAAAGGTAAAAAAATATTTAAAAAAAGAAGCAAAGTGAAGAATGAAAAAGATAATTAAAAAGAAAGCAAGAGAAGAAAAAATATATTTTATCTTAATATTACTATTTAACAGTTAATTTTAGAGAAAGTATTAAGTAGAATAGTCTATCACGTTAATATAATTGATGTGATAAAATTATTTAATTAATAAAGTGAAAAAAATTTAATAATAGTGAATGAAAGAAAAATTTTACTATTTAATTAGTGCAGTGAAGAAAATTTATACAATATTTTTTTAATTTATTTAATTTATTATTAAATAATAAATTTTTATTATTTTATTGATAGTATAATTTTAGCATATTAACTATATTCGTGTAGTAAATCACCTAATCTAAGATTTTTTTCTCCAATTTTAATAACAATGGGATACTAAAAGTTAATTTCAAAACTTGAGAGATAACATAGTAATATATCAAACTTTAGAGTCACAACTATATATATATATATATATATGTATGTATGTATGTATAACGTCGCTAATAATTGAGATGAATTTGTATTTGAGGAAGACTAAATCAAGTCAAGTCTGCTGGCATACTACATCCAAGTCAATTTTTATTTTTTATTTGTGGGATCAAGGACAGCCCATTTCATAAGGAAACAAAGAGGGTGTTTTGGATAAATAGTAACTCATAAGGTGCCGTGAGGAATGGAGGGACATGTTTCAAAATTTTCAAGGAAAGACTTGCATGGAGAAGAGTATATGATAAAGACTTTTAGAATACTAGTGATCATTTTTGTTGAATGTGGACATAGTCAAAAAGGACAGAAGAGAAAGAATCTCAAACAGATCTAATTAGAAGACAATGTTTGAAGAGATGGCAACTGATAAAGAAAGTGCTTAACTCTGTGAGTGCCGTGCGGGGTGGTGGGATAAGGGATAGATGCTTCATAATTTTCAAGGAAAGACTTGTATGGAGAAGAGTATGTTACAAAGACTTTTAGAATACTAGTGATTATTTTTGTTGTATGAGGACCAAGTCAACGAAGACAGAAGAGAAATAATCACCAAGAGAACTAATTAGAAGATAATGTTTGAAGAGATGGCAACTGATAAAGAAAGGGTTTAACTCTGTGAGTGCAGTGCGGGATAAGGGATGGATGCTTCAAAATTTTGAAGGAAAAACTTGCAGAGATGAGAGTACATTATAAACGCTTTTATGTTAATGTTATGCATGAATTAAATCGAATAAAAAACAGAAGCAAAAAGAAAAAATTTGAAACAATCTTAAAAGAGACAAAAACAAATGTAAGAAACAGAACACAAAATCACTTGTTTACTAGACTTTGATACAACGTCAAGTTAATGTTTGAGCCAACACGTAACTCAGAAAAGTATACCAAAGGTGGAGGTCAAATTTATTCGCAATACCATGAGAATAGTCAAATTAAATTTTCTCCAGCATAAAGACAATATATTCACCTATCAAATTTTTCCGAAGCTGTTACATCAGTAATAGAAGAGTTTTCCAACTGCAATTTTTCCAAAAGACTATAATTGAGAATAGTGATTAAAATTTCTTCAGATTCAAGACATCCAACTTTCCCGAAACTGTTACATCATCGACAGAAATTCCAACTGCAATTTTCTTGATTTATTTCCTTCGCCTTCAACGCCTGTATTTAAAAGAAGGCTCCTTCTGGATCATTACATAATCTGTGGCATCATTTTTGTGCATGGAGTAAAGTAGCATCTTGGAAGGTCCATCATTTGGGTTCTCCTGCACTGCACACATAGCAGCGCTATCTGCAAATTACCTAATCAATTTACACGTTGAATGAGTACTGTCAAGTGTCGAATCTACCACTTTTGCCTTTGCCTTCTTTCTCCAAGCTCATATGCCTGCAATTATCAAATTAACATCAGTTATATTTTTTTACATCAATATAAAATTTTCTAATGTGAATATTTGCACGTATTAAAATTAAATTTAAATTTGAAAATTTTATCAATCGTCTATTATTTAAAAATTATATTCTATATCACGCTATTTTCTCTCCATTCTGAATTTTATGATGTGCTGTTGATCACAACATTGCTGAATACAGGCTTTCAAAAAAGTACTTACAAACTCTTGGAGGCTTAAGTTTCATTCTGACCACATAAAATGGAAATCCTTTTGCCAACCCCAATACTATAAACATCAAATTTGGTAGAGTACTTGCCTCTTCTGGCATAATCTGGAGGAATACAAACAATGAAAAACAGGGAAAACCAAGTTGATAATTATAGAAACCATTTTATTTTGACTAAGCTGCTTAAAAATTTTTTTTGGTGAATTTAAAGATAGAGAAAACGAGCCACGCACGCACATATATAAACTTGCACTCCCGTGAGGAGATATCTCGGACTATCCAGGTCCCTGAGTTAAAACTAGTTTCCAATGGCCATTTATCTTTGCTTCAGTTTTTTCCTTTTTGTTTTTGTTAGGTTAAATTTGTGGGCATGGTTATTGTGATCGTGGGTTGAATTTGTGGTTTTGGATGTGATGTTGTATTTACTTTAGATAAATTAAGTGGTCATGATATTTCTATTAAATGTGAAAAATTTTTTTGATAGTAAGAATTATATAAATTAGAAAATATTTTAATTTGCAAAGTCTTTAAAATTGAAATTCTTATTAAATACACTATTTTGAGAAAATTTAGAGAGTTTAGAATATTTTGACAACATTCACAAATATCAAAAAAAATAATGGCGAGAGATAAATTATCCATAACTTTCGTCATTTAATTTTTAATTTTTAAATATGTTTTAGTATTGTAATCTTACATTTGATATTAAAGTATGTTAATAATCTCTATTTTGCTTAGTTTATTTAGTTTTGTAAAAGAAAAATATGAAATAAAGTTATAAATTTAGGAAAACACCCAAAGGAGTAGATATTTTGGAGCAATGGAAAAAAGTGTAGTGACTGATGGGTTCTTTTGCTTGACAATATCTGTAAAGTTGGAGAACTGTTTTCTTTCATAGGGTGATAAAACTAGCTGGTAGGAGGTGGAATCTACATCAGCTGAAAAGCAAATTAGGTGAGTATAAAGAGAAGAATTTATGCTCGAAAAGGGGAAGTTGTATTCTGAACTCCAGTAACCGGCTCTGATCCACGTTTCTGCTTTCGCAGGGAAAGATTCCAAGCAGAGAAAAACATGGAAAACGAGGATGCTAATTATGGATACCATTTAATTTGGCTTAAGCTGCTTAAAAAATTTGTTCGGTGTATTAGACATAGGAAATAAAAAAGAGCCATACACACACACATATATATAAATCTGCACTCCCAAGTGGAAATATCTGGGAATGACAAATTTATTTTGCTTGTTTTAATTTGTCCGTTGTTCTACTATTTTAAAATAATAACATCTAGGTCCCTGAGTTTAATTTAGTCTCCAATGGATGCTTACCTTTGCCTCAGTATTTATTTTTCTTTGGTTTTTGTTAGCTTAAATTTGTGGGCATGGTTGTTGGATAGTGGGTTGAATTTGTTGTTTTTGATGTGATATAGGACTTATTTTATTTGAATTAAGTATTTTAATTTGTTTTTTGTGATCACTAAATTTATAATTTAATTTTACATAATTTTACTTTCATTTTTATATAGTATGGACAACGGATTAATACTTAATTGGATACAAGAGAGTATTAGGAGACATAGAATTTGAGAAAACGCAAGAAAAGAAGAGGAAAAGGAAAATAAAGTTGAAAAACAAAAGTGAAAAAAAAAGAAAGAAAGAAAAGAGAGATGTTTTATCTAAACCTTGCTATTTGACCTCCAATTTAACAAAATTTTAAGAACAATGGGGATATTAAAAGTTAATTTCAAAACTTGAGAGGTAAATTCGGTTATAGATCAAACTCTAGGGACACAACTATAAATATGCATGTCACAAGTCTACTAGCATTACATCGCAGTGCCGTGTGGGATGGAGGGAGAGATACTTCTAAATTTTGTAGGAAAGACTTGAATAGATTAGAGTGATCGTTTATGTCTTGTGTGGAACAAATTGAATAAAGACAAAAGAGAGAAAGAATTCCAAACAGATTCACAATGCATGGAGAATAGTCAAATTGAATTTTCTCCAGCTCCAAGGCCACGTTCACCTATCCAACTTTTCCAAAACTGTTACATCATTAATAGAAATTCCAACTGCAATATTCTAGATTTATTTCCTTCCTCTTCAACAGCTTGTATCGAAAAAGCAGGCTTCTTCTGGAAAGAGGGGAAAAATAGTAGAAAAAGAAAAGTGAAAAATAGAAAAAAGAAACAATGAAGGAGATAAAGGTATGCTTTATCTTAATATTATTATTTAGCAACCAATTTAACAGCCAATTTTAATAGCAGTGAGGATATCAAAATTTAATTTCGAAACTTGAGAGCTAACGTTGATAATAGGTCAAGTTTTAAAGGCACAACTATAAATATATATATCACTGTAAATCATTTTAGGAAGATTATGTCATGTCAAGTCTGCTGGCATTACATCGGAGTCAATACATCCAAGTCAATGTTTGTGTTTATTTGTAGGATCAAAGACAGCTCATTTTGTAAGGAAATAAAGAGGATGATTGGATAAATAGTAATTGATAAGGTGCCGTGTAGAATGGAGGCATTGATGCCCCAAAAATTTGAAGGAAAGACTTGTATAGAGAAGATTATATCATAAGGACGTTTAGAATACTGGTGATCATTTTTGTTGTGTGTGGACTAAATTGAACAAAGATAGAAGAGAAAGAATCTCAAATGGACTAATCTAGAAGAGAGTGTTTAAAGAGATAGTAACTGATAAAGAAAGTGTTGTGTTTTAACTCCGTGAGTGCCGTGCGGGGTGGAGAGATAAGGGATAGATGCTTCAAAGTTCAGAAGGAAAAACTTGTATGGATGAGAATACATATAAAGACTATTAGAATAATAGTGATGATTTATGTTATGTGTGGTCCGATGTGGACTATATTGAACAAAACTTTAAAAAAAATTAAAATAGATTTAGAAAGGACAAAACTAAATGTAAATACTGAACATGTGGATAAGAAATAGACAGCGAAATCACTTTGGTCAACTAAACTTTGATACAATGTTGAGTTAATGTTCGAGCCAAAGACATGCCCAATTATATTTTAATATGATTAGGCATATTTAGCAACATTAATATTATTCGAAGTAGACATTCACTAAGGGCGTGTTTGTTAGTCCGCATGAGTGACTGGGATTGCATAAAATATTATGTAATTACCTGTGCTTGTTGCTGGTTTATCATGTGCTTCACTGAATAAAAAATTCAATTTATCCAATACGTAACTCGGAAAAGTATGCAAAAGGTCGAGGTCAAATTTATTCGCAATTCCATGAGAATAGTTAAATTAAATTTTCCCCAGCTTAAAAATTCAATTTTTTCGAAGCTGTTACATCGGTAATAGAAAAGCTTTCCAGCAACAATATTGCAGCTTTATTTTTCCTTCACCTTCAGCAGCTTGCATCGAAAGAGCAGGCTTCTTCTCACTCATTACATCATCCGTGGCATCAGTTTTGAACGTCGAGTAAACTTGCAACACGGAAGGTCTATCGTTTGGATTCTCCTGCGCACATAGCAGAGCTATCTGCAAACACCTGATTAATTTACAAGATAAATGTGTATTGTCTAGTGTTCTCGATTTAATCTTCCACTGCATATATGTTCTTGATTTTCAATATTATTTGCACACTAAATTTTTATCCCCGAGTTTTGTTAGATAAGGGCTTTCAGAAAAAGTACTTACAAACTCGAGTAGGTTTGAATTTCATTAAAAAAAAGCCATCTGTTAAATTTGTTTTTGGTTACTAGCATTGATCAGTTGCAGCAAATGAACAAAACTTGATAATAATTAAATATCTCATTGTTCTCGATCAAATGTTATTCAGATCCCATTAGACTGTGTAGTTTCGAGTACTCAAGGGATATCCAAACGTCGCACACCAATAGTTGCTTTCTCGTCAGAGAAAATAGATCATTTGAAGGTCCACATGATTGGGCATATATGCAACGTTTTCCTGTTATACTGATATCCTCATGCAACAGCCATTTGCTTGCAATTTTTTTCCAGCAACCCAATAGCTGAAGTCCCTAATCAAATTTCAGGATTTTGAAGCAGTTTAAGCATTGGGCAACTCCCCAAAAGGAATTTACTCCTCATTAGACATACAAGCAGAACAAGTGGTATCCTTGACATTTTAGGCATATGTTAAGCTCGACATTCTAGTTGAAGTTGAACGCCATCCTTCCTCCTGACAATAGATAAAGAAAAATAAGATAATAAATTAGAAAAGAATTTCTTACACCTAATTATTTAACGAAACTCATAGTATTCTCTCAAAAAGAAAAGCTAATAATGTTTACTAAAATTGAATTATTTAAATCTCTGAAAGTTTAAGAAGAAAAGGACGTATTGGCTATCTGATGGTATCTGAAGCAATTCCAGATGACTAATCAACCAGCAAGGAAGGTAGATCACACACGCCAAAAAACGTTGAACTTTCTTTCCAGAAAACTCCCGAGTCCTTCCGGGAATCATGATTTCCCGAAATGAGTGCTTTAGGCAATTGGAAGTCTGCAACACTTTGACCTAGTTTGACATTCTCATCACCAAAATCACGTTAAAGAGCCAATAAAGCAGAAGTGATTGGAAAGGAAAGCAAATCAAAATAAGAAGTGAAAGAGTGTTATATTGCAAAGGGCGAAAAAAGAAATCTAAACGCAGAATGATCGATAACCAGACCTTAAAGTAGCCTGCAAAAGCCATTTCACCAGCTGTCCCCCTTTCTTTCAAAACGGACGTGTTTGAAGTGTGCTAGACATGTTCAGGGAGTGTGACAAAGTGGTTTTCAGTAAACAATTCGTTTCCATTAATACTTCCTTGAAACTAAGCTCGCCAGTAGGGATTGGCAGAAGAGAGCGTGCGCGTCAGAAGTAAACTAAACGCAGGTGAACCAATTGAAATCGTGTTAACAAACAGCAATGGAGAAGAGAACCTTCCTGTAAATAGCACCAAATGTGGCTGCATTTTCACATAAAATCAATTAGAAATGTAGACAAAAACTCCTGTCTAAAATCTTAACCGAACAAAATTGAGTTAAGCTAAAAATTCAGACAACCAAAAATACTTAAAATAGAAAATATCATATTTGAAAAGAAGTAACTTTCCCAGCTTGTTTAGATTTTCGTTTAAGATTTCTGGATCAGAATCAGATATTTGATGGCAATTTACAATCTAGTTCAAACATTCGATTACATAAAAATAAAATTTGGTTAAAATACCTGCAGAAATTGAAGAGCTTGGGTGTCTTCTGGTAAATCCCAATCATCATGATTCAAGAACAAACTTAAAATATAAAATAAATAAAATTTTGGGATACAATCGTTAGAGAAAATTCACTACGTTTCCGACAACGGCGATTCGGACGAAGGAAGTGGACATGGCGGAATGTGAGCGAGCGGATTTGGGCGGCGAACAGAAAAGGGGGGAACCGGCGAGAAACCCGAGATTTTGCGCGGGAGCCAACGCGCTTAACACTCCTTTCTATTGTATCGTTCTCTCTCTTTTGACTTTCGATCAATTTATTATAATATTTACACGAAGAAAGCTTCTCCACAGTTGGATTTGAATACATTAAGGCCAGATATTTGTGTGTCCAGTCCTACTCAAATGACCGGAATAATCTTCATTTTTAATCTTTCCAATGGCTAAAGTACAAAGTCAAATGCTTTGGCTTCATTTTGTTATTTTAATCTTTGCAGACTTTCCGAGTCACAGTTTCTTCAGAAAGCCAAGCTCGAATTCTCGTGAACCGCCCAGCAAAAGAACCCTTCAGTCAAAATCCTCCTGTCGATCGGCGGCGGTCGATCCGACAAAGCCTGATTTTCCGCTATCATCAGCCAGCCTGCATCCTGGAAATCATACCTCGATTCGTTGATAAATCTCGCCAGGTCAAACGGTTTCAACTGTCTCGACATTGACTGGGAGTATACGGCAAACCCGACGCAAATGTCCAACTTCGGTGTACTTCTCAAAAAGTGGCGCGCAGCCGTCTCTACAGAATCCTGAACCTCCTCCGAACCGGCATTACTTCTCTCCGCGGCAGTCACTTATTCCTCAAACTAGTTAGGTCTGATCAACCCTATCAGGGATATATCAAACAGCATGGATTGGATCAATGTCATGGCTTACGAGTTCTCCTATTACGATTCCAATTCTGCGAGAATTAGTGAACTGCCAGCCACGTTATTCAATCCTGACAGGAGTCAAGTGAGCGGAGAGGGCGTGGATTCAAGCCGGTTTTTCCGCCAAGAAAGAGCGGTGAAGAAACTTTCGAAAATGCCCACACAACTATTCAAGGAGTTTGCGAATGAGGTCATGCATACCGAGAAGCTGCAGCACTTCAATCTTGTCAGTGTTGGGATTTTGCGCTGACAGAGAAGAACAAATGCGAATGCATGCCCAAAAAAAGCTTGGACTACTACCTCCTCGGTCTGCGTTCTTCTATAATTTCGTACATTCATTTGCAGAATTACAATAGTTTCATTACTAACTATTTTTCATAATCAAAATTTTTCTGATCCTATCGGACAGTACATTTGGGATTGGAGAAAACGAGTTCATATCATTGAAAGAGTTAGTCCAGGACTTCTTTATCTACAAGAATACTCGAGATTGACTATCAGTCATCGACAGCTGAAAGCTTGCAATGTTTTGTTAGATGATGATATGAAGCCTAAAATATCAGATCTAGTTATGGCCAAACTTTTGTAGAAGATATCTAGAGGCACAGGGAGAATTGTTGCAACATAGTAAGCATGGATACATCTATAATTCCTCTTGTTGATACTTGGTTTTTGCCTGCTACGGCTCAGGAAAGTCCAAATGACAGACCATCCATGGTGGAATTTTTCCGGATGCTAAAAAATGTTGCAACAGATGCAATGATTCCGAAAAACCTGCTTTCTCGAAATAAACTGACGAAGACGAAGCAAATTAAAAAAATTCTCCATTGGAATTGAATACGAGTACTTTAAATGATATAACAATTTCAGAAGTGGTGGCTACATGAATGAGGGCTTTTGCAGAACCCAGCAGGATATATGCCAGAGAAGGCAAGAGCGAATGAGTAGATGAAGAAAGGTCATAAAAATATAGAAATAAATAACCCCTTGATATTATATGATAATATGCAGTTTAAAGTTAGAAATTAAAAAATTTATTAAGCGATAAAAAATATATTGTGGTATTAAATTATTAATATAGAGTTAATTTATATATATATATATATAATGGTTTTTCTTGGCAAAATTTTCAGAAAACCTGCTTCAAGCTGCTAGCATTCATCAATGGTATCCAAGACTATCGCCATTTTCATCTTCCATATTTTCCTGATCTCATCAGAATACACCACTAAAAAATCTCGAACTTGGATCCGAGCTGGTTACTGGTGTTCAAGCACCAATTTCCCCATTTCAGACATTAATTCTGCTCTCTTCACTCACCTTATTTGCTCCTTTGCTGGCATCGATTCCACTTCTTTTCAAATCTCTGTAGCTCCTGAAGATGAAAAACGATTCTCAAACTCCACAGCAGTCGTCAAACAAAAGAACCCATCGGTCACATCACTTCTTTCAATTGGAGGAATCGCTGCAGACTATACAACATTTTCTCTAATGTTGAAGAATTCTTCTCACGGGAAATCTTTCATTCCTTCCTCAGTAAAAAAAGTCCCGGTCTTATGGCTACCAAGGCCCGAGATTTTTCTTGCGTTTCTGCAGGCACAAGCTCTGATTTTTAAAACGTGGTAAATCTCTTCGAAGAACGGAGAGATACTGTTGGTTTTGAAGGAAGAATCTCTAGCCTGCCACAACTGATCTTGACTGCAAATGTTGACTATTCACCAAGGAGTGTCAGGAACTTATCCCATCGACTCGATACAACGAAACTTGAACCGGGTTCGTGTTAAAGCTAGTGGATATTCCAAGCCTAAGTGGGACAATTTTACTAGCCCTCATGCAGCTTTGTATCATTCAAGTGATGTTTTCAATACCGATTATGGAATTAGGCCTTGGATTCATGGAGGGTTATCAGCTAACAACTTGTTTTGTGCTTGCCTCTTTATGGCTATGCGTGGAAACTTGCGAGTCCTGTCAAAAATGGTGTAGGCCCACCGGCAACAGGACCAGCTTTCACACGAAATGGATTTCTGCGGTACAGGGAAATCCAGAATTTCGAAGAGAAATATGGAGCTAAAGTTATGTACAATGCAACATATGTGGTGAATTACTGCTCAATTGGGACAACTTGGATTGGTTTTGATGATGTTGAGGCTGTTCGAGCTAAGGTTTCAAACATTTTTGCCCTTCTTATTACTGCACTCGGTACTTTAATCAAACATTAAGTTTATTTCATCAAACACCTTCGGATAGTTATCTAGATGGACTAAAAATTTTAAGCAAGTTAATCATTAAAATGGAAGTTATACATATTAGTCAATTCTATCTTTTTGTGGAGGTTTAAATTATACATGATAGTTTTAGGCCATATGAGCTGTGGGAAGATGGCAAAGGTATGTAGTTTATGGATCTATCATTAGACGATAGAGATTTGTCGTGTAAATTGATGAGACGTTTGCAGATAGCTCTGCTATGTGTACAGCATGACCTGGATGTTAGGCCATCCATGTTAGAAGTTTACACGATTCTAAGAAATGAAAGCACATATTTCAGTATCCTGAAGAAGCCAACTTCCCAAAAAACAAGTTAATGATGTTAAATATTCAGATTTGCTAGGCGGACAGATGAATAAAGGACTTTGATGTTCAATACGCTCAGTGGAAACTTTGTGTGACAAAATTCTAAGATCTCTAAAAGTATACTTGCTGTTATTTGTTTCTGATTGATGAAGGTGCATCAAACAACTTTCTCTCCCAATTATTCCATTCTTTTAAAGTTCTATAGATTGCCAAATTTATCAATCTTCACAGGATTAGATTAGTTGCTGGCTTCGTCATTAACGAAGATAAAAACTATCCATGGCTTTATCATATAATAAAATTGAGTATCAGGAAAGTTATGGCAACTGATAAGTACTGCGTCTGAGAAGAAGAAATATAACTGCTTTTGATGCCCTGAAACAAATCTACTAGATGTCTTGAACCTTAAAAGTCATATTATTGCATTTTGCAAATCTATATAACTCCTACTTTTATAAATAAGGTAAGTCTCACAAACAATTTCCTTAACTCTGTCATCACAAATACAGCTTGCCAATGTTCATCGGAGATCTGCATTCATCTAGCTACCACTTCTGAAATTGTTGCATCATTTCCTGAGCTGAATATTTCCAGTTGCGGCTTTGATTCAATTTGAACTTCTTCATCTTCTTGTATTGACAAATCAGGCTTTTTTGGAGAGTTTATATACGCGGTTTCATTCTTGAGCATTGACAAAACATCCAACATGGAAGGTCTATCATTTGGATTTTCCTCAACACATAAAAGAGCTATTTGCAGACATCGCATCACTTTACACGAGGTATGTGTATCATCCAGTATTGGATCCACAAAATCCATGCCTTTTCCATCTTTCCACATCTCGTACGCCTGAAATTATATATCAAACAATTAAAATATACATATTACATCATGTCATCTTGGAAACTGAATGCTAATTTTAATCCAGAGGGATTACTGAGAAACTTACATATGCTGGAAGGCTTAAATTTTTGTTCAAACGATACAAAATGGAAGATCTTTTGCCACTAATAATTGCGAGAAGTAGAATCCCGAAGCTATAAACATCAAATTTAGTCGAGTATATGCCGCTTTTGATGTATTCAGGAGGAATTACGCCTCTGCGTTGGATAGTAACAAAGATCGTATATGTAAATATATGCAAACAAGTAAGCATATATGTAAGGAAAAAATCATTAAGGAGAATTTATAAATATTATAAGTACTTACCGGGTTCCAGCAATTCGTTCAGTGTTTGCTTCAAGACCATCTTTTGCAAAAATTCTAGCCATTCCAAAATCAGATATCTTAGGTTTCATATCTTCATCCAAGAGAACATTGCTTGCCTTTAAGTCTCGATGAATAACAGTCAATCTTGAGTATTCTTGGAGATATAGAAGCCCTTGAGTAACCCCTTCAATGATATGAACACGTTTTTCCCAATTCAAAATTAACCTCCTAACGGGGTCTGCATCAAAATTTGATTATGAAAAATCAGGAATTAATTTGATTGTGAATACTGTACCACATGCACGGGTTCAGAATACATATTAATATAACAGACCAAAAAGGTAGTAGTCCAAGCTTTTGTGTGGCATGTACTCGTAGATGAGCATATGTTCTTCTTTGTCAATGCAAAAACCCAACACTCTGACAAGATTTACGTGTTGGAGCTTGGCCGTAAGTGTAACCTCGTTTCTGAACTCATCGAATCCTTGAGTGGATGTTTTCGAAAGTTTCTTCACTGCTATTTCCTGTCCATCTGGTAATACACCCTGGAAAATCAATTCAGGTCTCAGTAAATATATATCCTGTTATCTTCCGGGAAGAAAGTTAAATAAAAAAATACATAGCCCTTACTAATAATATGTGGTACCTTGTAAACAGGACCATATCCACCTTCCCCAAGCCTATTTTCCGTTGAAAACCCGTTGCTAGCGGCCTCAATTTCGCAGAGAGTATATTCAGTCAGATTTGGAGCATTAGTATTAAGATCTTCAGCGGCTGCTGTTTTATTTACTTCGCTCTTAAATTGATTGTTATTAGCTAAATGTTTCCCTATCGACCAACAAAATGAATTTAGAAAAATAGGACAATTAATCAATCCTCGGTTGTAAATGAAACATTTATACATACATATAGTATATGAAAATATATTATACCTATTGCTGAAGAAAGTTAATTACCTTTGAATTTCAGCTTCTTCGTCCAGAAATAATATATGAGAACACCCAGCAGGAGTAGAATGACAGCTAGGGCTGAAGTCGAAATGATTACCAACAATCTCCCCTTACTATGTCCATTTTTGTTATTATTATTGTTCACAGGAGGTGGTGAAGAAATGATTTGCTTGCCTTCCTCCGCTGAAAAACAGTTCACCATGTTAATTAGAGACGCCATTACTGTCCATAATCCGCTCTTGCGGATGTTTTCACCTCATAAAATGTCGATTTGCATCAAACAGATAACGTTGTTAGGTGCAAATCCATAATTTATAGAATGCGAATATCCGCAGCTGGAAATTTTCTTATTGTGGATTAAAACAGATTATTTTGAGAAGTGAAAATTTTTCTAATTACCTGCAGCTCGAGAAAGTGTCCAATCTTTATCACAGGAAACTTCCCACACATAGTAACCTCGCAGCTTCTTCTCCTTGGCATAAGAAATCTTAGCTCTTATTGCTTCGACATCATCATAACCAATCCAAGTTGTCCCGATTGAGCAGTAATTCACCACATAAGTTGAATCGTACATAACACTAGCATTGCTATCGTATCGCTGAATGTAATCCTTGATTTCCTTATATGACACCGCTCCATTTTCTGTGAAGGCCGGTCCAGTTGCTGCTGCACCAATGCCATTGATTTCAGCATTCAAAAGCGTCCATGCATAGCCATAGAAGGGCAGACACAAAACCAGCTTATCAGCAGGCAATCCTCCATCAATCCATCCCTTTATACCATAATCAGTACTCAAAATACTACTTGGATTATAAAGAGCAGCGTGAGCAGCGGTAGTGTTTGTCGAATTGGGGTTGGAATAGTCAGCAGTAATAACATGAACCCAATTCAAGTATTGTTGTACCGATTGCACGGGATAACTCGCTAATCTTCCCCATGGCGAGTAATTAACCCTTGCAGTCAAGATCAGTTGTGTCTGGCTAGTAGTTTTTGCGTCTAATTCTATAGCAGCTCGCCACTCCTTGAAGAGTAGATCCATATTGTACGAATCATTTGTTGAGTGTGGATAAGTGCAAAGAAAGTCTAGGCCCTGAAAACCGTAGCGTCTGGCTAATCTTATTGAAGAATCAATGAATGATTTTCTATAAGATGAATCACTCGTCATTGAAGGTAAAGTCGAATTTGTATCTGTAATGGATAAGAGTGTAGTGATTGATGGGTTTTTTTCTTTGACGATTTCAGTGAAGTTGGAGAACAGTGTTTCCTTATAGAGTGATAAATATAGCTGGTAGGAGGTGGAATCGATCTCCGCTGAAAAGCAAATTAGGTGAGTGAAAAGCGAAGAGTTGATGCTCGAAATGGGGAATTCGTTTCCTGAATTCCAGTAACCTACTCTGATCCACGTTTCCGCTTTGGAAGGGTAAACCTCTAAGCAGAGAAAAACGTGAAAAACCAAGCTGATAACTATGGAAACCATTTGATTTGGCTGAAGCTGCGTAAAAAATTTCTTTGGTGAATTTAGAGACAGAAAACAAGCCACATGCACATATATAAACTTGCACTCCAGCGAGGAGATATCCCGGATTATCAACTGAGTTATTATTTTGTCCATTGTTTTATTATTTTGAAATAATAACATTCAAGTCCCTGAGTTATTAGTGTACTTTTTCTCATCATTAAATTTCTAATTTAATTTTTGATATGATACACTGCCACTTTATTACAGTATAGATATCTGATTCATACTAAATATGATAAAAAGAGTATTAGGAGATACAAAAATTGAGAAAATGGAAGAAAATAAGAGAAAATAGGGGGAATACTGAGTTGAAAACGAAAAATGAAAAATAGGAAAGAAAAAAAACATATGATTTATCTTAATATTACTATTTAACAGCCAATTTTATTAACGAGGGATATTAAAAGTTAATTTTGAAACTTGAAGGTAACGTGCTAATAGACCAAAATTCCGAGGCACAACTATATATCATTGACTTGGGTGACGGAGTATACCATCATTACATTCAAGTCAATTTTTGTTTTTTATAAGTTTGTCAATGCCGTGGGTGACGGAGGGAGAGATGGTTGAAAGTTTTGAAGGGAAGACTTGAATAGATGAGAATACAATATGAAGACTTTTTAGAATACTGGTGAATCTCAAGCAAATTCAGAACCAATTCAGAAGAGGGTGGTTGAAGAGAAAGTAGTGATAAACAAAGCATATGCGTACATTTGTCAGTGCCGTGGGAGACGGAGCCTGAAAGATTGCGGTCATTGCTTTTGGTCCAGATTTAGTTGGTCATATTCAAGCTAAACGTGGACGTTGCAAATTACTCGGCGAAGAGAAACAGAGTTGTTACCGTTTTGACCAGCAGACCATGCGGCCGTGAGGAAGAAGGCAACACGATGACTTTGCTTCAAAAACATGTTGGAGGTCATTTAATTTTCGGACAACATTATCACCGAAGATTGAGTACTGCTTCCAAGTTAATCTAAGAGAAGATTTTTCTTCTTTAATAGTTTGGACTAATTTGGTCCGTCGACGAAAATATTATCTTCTTTGGTTTTGTAATCGGAGCAGTTTTACGACTCTTTTGGAGTTAAAATTATAGATATTAAAGTTACATAAATTATCTGACTGCTGGGATTCGCACCTTTTAAAATAAATTAACAAAATTAAACTGCCTGCAGAAGTGCTTACATTACGTGGCCGAACACAAAACCTTACAGCCTCTACACACACTGTTTTTCATGTCTAAATTCATTAAGGCTTGTATTGAAGTGTCTTAATGTCCTCAATGGTATCCAAATTTTTCAATATTGTTGTTGTCTTCAATATATATATATAATATGGGAAAGGCATGGAGTTTTTTAGATCCATCATTACATGATGCATATTCATCTAGCAAATCAATAAAGATGTGTGCAAATAGCTCTGCTATGTGTTTAGGAGAACCCAATCGATACACCAACCATGCTGGAAGTTTCCCCAATGCTCAAAAATGAAATCACAGATATAAATACTCCAAGAAAGCCTATTTTCTCTCTACAAGTTAGTGAAGATGAACGAAATAAATCTGTAATGCAGGTTGAAAATTGTTCAATTAGTAATGTAGTAGTTTCGGAAGTGGTAGCTAGATGAATATAGGCTTCTTTATGAACAATTAATTTTATGCTCTTTAGACAGTGTGGCAATATTTACTTATGGCAGCACTCTTTTGCCATCTGAATTACTTTGTTGAGACTTTAGCAAACAGTTTGTACTGAATTAGTTTGATGATATATGATACTTATGACAATGTTCATTCCTCTTCAAGGCTCGACTGTACATTTTAGTTCATATGTTGCGGCGTAACATTTGGTTCAAAATATATTACATTGTAGTATTCTCATTACTCGTTTGTTTTCACAAGCAGAAGAAGAATGGTTGACCAGCAGAAGAAGAATGGAAACAAACCAAAGATTATTCAAATCGAGGTGGAGAAAACAACACAAAAATCTGATGAAATTGATACTAAATCAAAACAAGAAACAACAGGTCAACAACAACAATTCTCAGATGGATATCAGTTGATAAGAGACAAAACTAGAAGAACTGTAAGACCCCTTTCTAAGTATGGATATGCTGATTTAATAGTATATGCATTTTCTGCCATGAATGAATGCATTGGTGATGAACCAAATGCATTGGTGATGAACCAATTGCATACATAAAAGCCATTCAAAGTAATGAAAAAGACAAGTGGCTTGCTGTAATGAATGAGGAGATAGATTTATTACTTAAAAGTGGGACCTAGAAATTGGTGCCAAGACCAAGAAAAGGAAAAACAGTTAGAAGCAAATGGATCTTAAGAAAAAGGAAGAAATGTCAAATGAGGATACAATCAAGTATAAAGCTAGACTTGTGGATAAAAGTTGTACACAAAAGGAAGGCATAGATTATAAAGAAGTGTTCTCTCCAGTAGTCAAGATAGCTCTATAAGGATGCTATTAGATTTGACAGTAAAATTCAATTTTAAACTAGAACAGATAGATGTTAAGATAACTTCTTACGTGGGGAGCTTGATGAGGAACTATTGATGAAGCAACCTGAAGGTTTTGAATCTCAAGAAAAGAAAGATCATGTTTGCTTACTCAATAGATCCTTTTATGGTTTAAAACAATCACCAAGGCAATGGTATAGAAGATTTGATGAATTCATGGTTAGAAATGGTTATTAAAGAAGCAATAATGACTGTTGTGTTTACCATAGACATGTTGGTACTGAAAGGGGAATATTTCTACTCTTTTATATAGATGACATGCTTATTGCAAGTAAAATGATGTTAGAAATTCAAAATCTTAATAGTAATCTTCAGGAAAAAATTTGAAATGACAGATCTTGGTGAAGCAAAGAAGATACTAGGCATGGATATTTCAAGAATAAAAAATAAAGGCATGTTGTTTGTTTCACAGCAAGGATATCTGTGTAAAGTTCTTGAAAGGCTTGGGATATCAGATGCAAAGCCTATGAGCTGTCCTTTAAGAGCTCATTTTAAGCTCTCAAAAAATGATAATCTTACAACAGATGAGGAAAAATCTAAAATGATCAATGTACCTTATGCAAATGTTGTTGGGAGTGTCATGCATGCCATGATTTGCACCAGGCCTGGCATTGCTTATGCAGTAAGTGTGGTGAGTAAATACATGGCGAATCTGGGTAGAAGACACTGGGATGCAATCAAGTGGATTCTCAGGTATCTAAAAGGGACTTCAAGAGTAGGTCTGAAGTTTGAAAATGATGAGAATCAGGTGCGAGAACTGCAGGGATATGTAAATGCTGAATTTGGAGGGAATTTGGATAAAAGGAGGTCAATAACTGGTTATATCTTCACCTTATTCAATAGTTCTGTGTCTTGGAAATCAACTCTGCAGCATATAGTAGCATTATCTACAACTGAATTAGAATATGTTGCTATTACAGAAGCTGTGAAGGAGGCTAAATGGTTGCATGGTTTTGTTTTATAGTTGGGAATAAAACAAGAGAAACTCTGTATCAAGCGTGATAGCCAAAGTGCAATATATTTAAGCAAAAGTCAAATGTATCATGAAAGAAAAAAACACATTGATATGAGATGTCATTTTATCAGAGAAGAAGTTTCAAAAGGGATTATTGAACTGAAGAAGGTCCATACTGATGATAATGCAGCAGACATGCTGGCTAAGACCTTGACAGTCTCTAAATTCAGGCGTTGCTTGCACTTAGTTTCTATTGAAGAAATGATGTAAGTCATGCAGGAGGAAGCAGGTTCAATAAACTGATTCATAACCAAGGTGGGGAATTGTGAAGGATGGTTAAGTCATCAGTTAGAAGGTTAGTTTAGCTGGAATGGCAGTTAGGATCAAAGCTCGTGCAGTTATCTTCTCAAGATAGAATTAGTTATTTCTGTTAATTAAGAAATGTTGAGTGTATATATATAGAGTTGATGAAATTCATTCTGAGGTGGGGCTGATAAGAATTGATCTTCTTGTATTTTGTAATTCAAGAGAGCTGATGATCAAGCTTAAGAGAGGTTCTTGAAGCTTAAAAGCTTGAGTAAGAAGTTTATACTCAAGGCCTGTAAGTTCTGCAATTCTTGTAGATGGCGGCATAGAAGCTGGCATTGGTGGCAAAAATGTTGGCGCCAAAGGAGCAGGAGTTGGTATAGGCCATGATGGAGGTGAAGCTTCTGGAGAGCTAATAGGAGTTGAAGAAGGTGGAGGCCCAGGAGTTAATGGTGTAGGCCACGGGAAAATGAAGATTCTGGAGAACTAAGAGGACTCAATGAACGTGGCAGTGCTGGAGACCTAGCGGTAGACCATTGTGCCCCAACAGTATATGCAGTGTAGAGTGGAAATACTGCACAAGCAATAAGCGCAATGGTCCAGGAAACTGTGACTTTTTTCTGGGTAGCCATTGCCGTAATGCGCAGCAACACACAAAGGGCAAAAGATATCAAGAGTTTATTTATTGATACAAAGAAAAGAGAATATGCCTGTATATCAGGCTTTTGAAAGGTACTATAAGCTCTATTTTCATCGACATTCATATTTCGCTTTGATCATATACTTGGACTTTTTAGCTTAGACTTGCCACAGGAAATTTTGTTCTTCAAGTTGAATGTCAACATCAGAGTGTTAAAAGTATTTGCTTATTTTGTAGTTTCTTAGACTTCTCTGAAGGCCAGCTTGTTTGTCAATTTGGATTAATACATGAATTGGAAACATCAAAACCTTGGATTCTGTTGTCTTTATCAATCTTTAATAACAATAATAATATGGGTTTATTTTAAGCCATGTTGTTAAGTGCAACAAAAACAAGTTAATTAGTTCCGGTTTATGTATCTTATGCTGGATATTTGTCCAAGGATTTCTCCCTGTAGACAATCATAATAGTTGACGAAAATATATGTGCATTTATATATCAAAAGAAAATGAATTTGAAAATGGAAAAACATTTCTGTCTTATCTCTACATAGTTATAAATCAATCCAAGGAAAAAAAAACATTCAGAATCACAACCACGCCAATAAAAAATTAAAACATGATCCTAAGGAACAATTTGATAGCAAACAATCTACTGGTGGGGACGGGTGCTGTCATGATGAGCAACACCAGTAGTGACCTTGGCAACATCAAGAGCAGAAGCCTATTGTCCTTGTCGATTTGCAAATTGTCCAGTATGAATGGTTCCTGGTTACTAACTCTGCAAAGTCCTGCAGATACATGCAATTAAACAGAATCGTTTAGAAATAAGGAATTTCTTTTCACAAACTTCTCTCTAGACATGCAAACATAGAAAGGGATGGTCACCTTATGCAAATAAACATGTTAGTTAGAAAGAGTGACAATATGTCGGAAAAGATGGAAGAACTATCCATGATTGTCTCTCAACCATTCAACAAAATTGTCAAGGATTAAGGGCCAAGCTTGTGTTTCATCATAGTTTTCAAGATCTGGAAAGCTTATCTGCAAAGAAGTATTGAATGACTCAACCATCTCCAAAAACAATGGAAAATAATGTGATTAACATTCAACACATGTCGAATGCAAAATATAATCAGGTTACCTCATTGCAAAATCGAAGAATATTTAGCCACTGATCCATGTTTATCACTTTGTAGTTACTTTGAATCTGACAATCAAATCCAATCATATAATAAGACATATTGTTGATTCAGACAGAAATGTATCTGGATCAACAAACTCATTCAACAATCGTTGAAGACTAGCTTCCAAAGAGAATCAGGATATAGCTTTGCTACTTACCTTTAGATAGTCAATTAATAAATCAACTTGGGGACGGAATTGCAATCCCAAAACGAGATTTAACAATTCACAGATGGTCTCAATGTCAATGCTCTTTTGCTTCTCTTCTGTGGCAGCAATTAAAAATTGTCAGAGCGCATTGAGAATATTATTGTAATTCCATATATTTTAAAACATTCTTCATTCAATAGTAAGCCAACCTGTTAAGTGGTAGTGAAATGCATAAGAATAGAAGTCAGCAAAGTCTGGTTGTCTGATCACCTTTTCAAGATATGAAAGATATCATTGTTTGTTAAGAATAATCTATATCACATGCATAACACAATTTACACAGAAGAACGTAAATACCTCTTTCTCCAATCCTGAAATGGCCTTTTTCAGTTTGTTAAGAGTATCAACCTGCAGTGTTTTCAGACCTGTTTGCCACTCGTCCTATAAGACATCGGGTCAGTTATCATTACTTACCAATAAACAAAAAGAACAGAAGAAGATCCCAAACAGCCTAATCCTTGATTCTGACAGTCAGCCACACAAAGTATCAAAATAGGTACACAACTACATTAAGAGCTTACAAACATTAATGGGTTATAGGGTCTATAATGTGGTTTACCTTTGTGAAATAGCCCAGCCTGGAAGCTTTCAATTTCCTGTGATACATGAAATTTATAAGCTTGGCTTAAAACTAAGTCCAAGGGAAATACAAACCCCATAACATTTCATGGCTTAAGACATACCAAGCAAGCATCAGTATCCTGACATCATTATACTCCATTTCCAGATCCTTGCAAAGAGTCATTATTCCATCTGGACTGCTCAAGCAAACATAAGAGAATGAAAACTTGCAATAATATAAAGAACTGTGTGTTTGGTTATATCTAATTCAATTAAAATCACTTTGCGCTTTAATAAATTTCCAGGCAATTATTGTTACAATATGGATTCTGGGAATGGTTTGCATCAAAATTGACAAAACTTCCATCAACCGATGAAATCATTAGACAGAGCCAAACTATCAACAAACATGATAGCAAGCCGAAAATGAGAAATTTATATAGTATATTCTTACTCAATTATGCCGTCATTTGCATATTTATCAAACATGCTATTGATCCGCTGCAACTCCTTTGTTTTACCTTTAACTGAGGAAATAAAAGTCAAAACAAAGGAAAATTTCAGTCAAACTGTGGCAAGCACATATGATAAAACCTCTTAGTTTTTAACAAACCCAAAATCTCCCAAACCTGTTGATAACAACTTTTTTCATATGTTGCAGCAATTTAGTGGCTAGCACACAGCACATGCTCAATGAAGCTCCCCACACACATACACAACATATACCAAATACTTCATTCTGTTAATCGCGAGATATTAAAAACAATAACATCAAAACACAAATCAGTCTTGATCTCAAAACCAAAACCCTGAATAAAACAAACCTGTACTCAACAAAAATCCAGCCTAATCATTATATATCGTTGAAAAAGAACTAACTACATCAATATCCAAAAACAATTCAATTTCATCAGCAATTACACAATAACAGGTTGTTTTAAAAATTTCCTAGATTTTTAAACAATTAGTTTCTCTTTGAAATTCCCAGCAAACAATTTTCAAGTTATTGCCCAAAGTTTCAAACTTTCTTTAAGTTTTTTCTATTATTTCCCGCGCTTTCTTGGCAATCAAACAGTCAAAATAACTGATTTGAAGATTTTTAAAAAAAAATCAAGAACACAAAACAAATTATGACGTTACCAGGGCGACCATTATATGTTTTTTCCTGCGGCTCATTTGGAGGCGCCGTCGATTTCCGCTTAGTTGACGTTCTAGGCATTGCCGTTGAATTTCCTATGGTTGAAACTTCAAAAAAAATTTTAAAAATGAAAAAAAGAAATCAAAGAAACTTGCAGAAAATCACGATTTGATCGCCGCGAAACCCTAACCACACCGGTCCAAAAAATTAGATTAACAATGATGAAACAAAAGAATCATGGAAAAATGGAGTAACCAGCCAGGAATGCAAAATCCAATATTTATAGAGATGGAAGCGGCGATCAGATGGTTCGATTCACGCGATCGGACGCACGTGCTTACGATTCCCCGGTCCGAGCAGAAATCGAGAACATATTAAGATTAAAAAAATAATAAAAAGAAGGATAATTTAATATTTGTTATTATGTTTAGTTATTATAAATAGTATGGGCCTTAAAACCAATTCTTTGTAATGGAAGCCCAATATTTCGTGGGCTAAATGGGCCAAGCAGAAAGAGCTGGCAATTAGTATGTGGCCGAAATTGACTATATCAGGCCTGCTTAAACGAAAAAGTCTTCTATAAAGTTGGACAAAACTAGGGTTTCTATCGCCAGCGTACCACCAGCAGCAGCAGCTCCGACCTCAGGCCTACGACGTCTGAACCGCGAAAATGGTAAAACCGTAGTCAGTTGTGATCTTTAATTTAGTGGGCTGATCTTGTTTTTGTTTTTGAGGTCTAAATGCGGATATGATGTTGAAAGAAAGTGTTTTTATTGTGGTATTGTTTTGGTATGTGTAGCCGTCACACAAGACGTTCATCATTAAGAAGAAGCTAGCGAAGAAGATGAGGCAGAACAGGCCTATTCCACATTGGATCCGCATGCGGACAGACAACACCATCAGGTAAATTTGTATTTATGGATTTATTTTGAGCCTTTAAGCTTGAAAACTCTTATATTGAAGGACTTTGTGTTGTTCTCTTTTGTGTACTGTGTTTTCAGGTATAATGCGAAGCGTAGGCACTGGCGCCGCACCAAGCTTGGGTTTTGAGGTGGATGGGTTGACTTTGAGCTTTTGATTTAAAATGTTTTATTTGCAAGACTAGAAATGGTTGATTTTGTTTTAAATTTTGGAGCTAATGAGAGACCCGGTGATTTGAAACTTGTAGTATGCTCTTATATTTCAAGTTATGGATATAGATTTTTATTTAATTGAGCTCAATGTGAGAAGTTCAAGTTCTTTATTGGTGATTTATATTTATTTTTTTTGGTTGATTTTATTTGATCGGAAGTGATTAATAGAGACTAGAGGAAGAGTTCTACCGATTGTAATTGAGTGCCCTAATGCACTAGAATGTCGTGTGGGCAAGATTTTGTTGGTTAGTTTATAGTCGTTATATCCCAGCTCTGAGGGTATAAAGAAACCAAAAATATTTTAGAAAATGTACAAAGTTGGTCAAAGAGCTGGGTGCAATTTGTTTTTTCTTTTCTTCAACAAGCTTACTTGAAAGGTCCCAATCATCTATGTGGGAACTAGTCTATACCAAAAGCTGATGATCTTGTTCATGATGTAAAGAGATAAAATTCTTGCATTTATTTGTCCTCGGGTGAGCTTTATCTTTCCTAATGTCTGCATGAAGGAAATGAGGATTTCTTGGACTGAAATATGTGTTAAGGAGTTGTTCATATATTTAACTAGATAGTTGCTAGGGAGTAGAGATATTCTGGTGATCTTTTCTTTTACTTTCCTTCATCTATGTGGAAACTAGTCTATACCAAAAGCTGATGTTGTTCATGATGTAAAGAGATAAAATTGTTGCATTTATTTGTCCTCAGGTGAGCTTTATCTTTCCTAATGTCTGCATGAAGGAAATGAGGATTTCTTGGACTGAAATATGTGTTAAGGAGTTTTTCATATATTTAACTAGATAGTTGCTAGGGAGTAGAGATACTCTGGTGATCTTTTCTTTTACTTTCCTGGTTACCATATTGAAAATTTCTTCATTACCAGTTCATATTCAAAATCTAATGAATTTAGATCATATTTTCCTGGTTATTGAAAGTATCTTGCTTTCTATCTTCAAAGAACCAGGTCTTTTTTTTTCGATATTATATAAATGGACCATACTACGTCAGATATTAAAAGCTGCTGCTTTTGTTAAAGAAATAGTTTAAATGGGAATTGTGATTTCTCTCCTTCCACTTGCTTGCACCCTAAACTAATGGATATTTTGTCACTTGATGTCATTCAAGATTTAAGTTTTACATGTCTTACTGGTCTTGAAATGAATTGGATAAACTTTGACATTCAGTATCTACAGCACTTGTAAATAAAGTTTTATTAGCAAAAGCCCTTGAGTTTCGCAAGAAAGGGTTTGTAGGAGATAATAAGAGGCATGTAAGAAATAAGAGTATCTATCTCAATTGTAGTATAATTGAGTGATGTAAAGCATGACTACTGATGTCTGATAATATAAATGAATATTCATAAGACTTTATTAATATTTTATGGCTTGGTATGTCAAAGATATTAGCTTTGGTTATGGTGAGTTGAATGGTTAGCATTTTCACGCAAAAGGAGGTCTAAGCATTGCACAGATTGGCGACTGAAACACCAAGTACATCAAATCAATAAAAATAAATTAAATTACATAAAAGAAATAAAGAAAGCAGCAAATGACCGATTCAATATTTGTAATTCTCTATACAAAATTTAAGCAAGAAAAGGAGCAACAATCCATGGACTTGGGAAAGCCACAAAGGCAAAACAGAACCAATCCGGATTACACTCTTTCCCTCTATTTCAACTTGCAAAATTTGGCTATAAAATAAGGAATATTTGAAGGCATGAATTGCCACATATATTAATTCAAGCCAACAATTCGCTTTTTCTCTACCTCTCTTTGTCTTTTGGACGAAGAAGAGGTCTGCTAAATTAGAATTTGCCTCCAGAAAAAAGAAAAACATAAGACAATAATAATAAGGATACTAACTGAAAAATTGAAGAAAGAGGGAGCTTTTATTTGATCCAAAGCTCTCTTTTTCTTCTTTGAAAACAGACCCTTGTTCTATTTTTTGTCTTCTTTTGTGCAAGCTTTCACCATGGGAGACATCTCTTTGGAACAGATCAAGAATGAAAATGTTGATCTTGTAAGTTGGTAATGTTGTTTTATATATGTGTGTATGTTCATGCCTTTTATAATGTGATAATGGTTTTGTGCACGCACATGCATTGTGTAGGAGAGGATCCCTGTGGAAGAAGTATTTGAGCAGTTAAAATGTACGCCAAAGGGATTGACAGCAGAGGAAGGAGAGAAGAGGCTGCAAATCTTTGGCAGAAATAAACTTGAGGAGAAAAAAGAGAGCAAATTACTCAAGTTTTTGGGTTTTATGTGGAATCCTTTATCATGGGTCATGGAAGCTGCAGCAATCATGGCCATTGCTTTGGCAAACGGTGGAGGCAAGCCCCCAGACTGGCAAGATTTCGTTGGTATTGTGGTGCTGCTGTTTATCAACTCTACCATCAGTTTTATTGAAGAAAATAATGCTGGTAATGCCGCAGCTGCTTTGATGGCCGGTCTTGCTCCTAAAACCAAGGTAGTACTATTAACATTTTTAACACGAAATGGTTTCATAATCAGCATTTGTCTCATTCTGTAGATGACTCGTTTTATAGGTTTTGAGGGATGAAAAATGGAATGAGCAAGAGGCAGAGATTTTGGTACCTGGAGATATCATTAGCATCAAGTTGGGAGATATTGTCCCAGCTGATGCTCGTCTTTTGGAAGGAGATCCACTGAAGATTGATCAAGCTGCTCTTACTGGAGAATCTCTTCCTGTCACGAAGAACCCAGGTGATGAAGTATTCTCTGGTTCAACTTGCAAACAAGGCGAGATTGAAGCTGTTGTTATTGCTACTGGTGTGCATACCTTCTTCGGCAAGGCAGCTCACCTTGTTGATAGCACCAACCAAGTTGGTCATTTCCAGAAGGTTAAAAATGCCTAACCCTTCTTCGGTGATGCAAAATTTACAACATTTGAGGGTGTGGTTGATCTATTGTTTTTGTGTTTTTGAATTGGCTAGGTGTTGACAGCAATTGGTAACTTCTGTATCTGCTCAATTGCGGTGGGAATGATCATTGAGCTCATTGTCATGTACCCAATTCAGCACAGGAGTTATAGAGATGGTATTGACAATTTATTGGTGATACTCATTGGAGGAATCCCAATTGCTATGCCTACAGTCTTGTCTGTGACAATGGCTATTGGATCTCATCGTCTTTCAGAGCAAGGCGCAATCACTAAGAGAATGACTGCCATTGAAGAAATGGCTGGTATGGATGTTCTCTGCAGTGACAAGACTGGTACTCTCACACTCAACAAGCTTTCAGTCGATAAAAACCTTGTGGAGGTTCGTCAATTAAGCCAAAAAAGGGAATGAATTTCTATTTTTTCCTTGAGAATTTAGTACTTAGTATGATTGTATTACAAACTGTAGGTATTTGCAAAAGGTATGGACAAGGATTCTCTTATTTTGAGCGCAGCAAGAGCTTCCAGGGTTGAAAACCAGGATGCCATTGATGCTTCAATTGTTGGGATGTTGGGAGATCCAAAGGAAGCAAGAGCTGGAATCACCGAGGTTCATTTCTTACCATTCAATCCGGTTGACAAGCGAACTGCAATTACATACATTGACAGCAATGGCAATTGGCATAGATCTAGCAAGGGTGCTCCAGAACAGGTATTCATTTTGATGATCCCTTACATTTTTATATATCAGTGTGGTATTTCATCTGCAAAATCTCACTGTCATTTGTCTCTTTCAGATCATTGATCTCTGTGAACTCAAAGGTGAAATGAAGAAAAAGGCTCATGAAATAATTGACAACTTTGCTGATCGTGGTCTTCGCGCTTTGGGAGTTGCCAAACAGGTAAATTATCCTGACTTTGTATTAATTGTTGATGATGAATTCTGAGTACTTATTGAATTGGATGGTGTATTTTCTCCATTTACAGACAGTGTCAGAGAAAACCAAGGAAAGTGCTGGAGAACCATGGGAGTTTGTGGGTCTCTTGCCCCTTTTTGACCCTCCAAGGCATGACAGTGCAGAGACAATCAGGCGAGCTCTTGATCTTGGCGTCAATGTTAAGATGATCACTGGTGATCAGCTTGCCATTGGCAAAGAAACCGGTCGCAGACTTGGCATGGGGACAAACATGTATCCATCATCCTCTCTTCTTGGTCAGTGCAAGGATGAGTCCATTGCCTCAATGCCGGTTGAAGAACTTATCGAAAAGGCTGATGGATTTGCTGGAGTCTTCCCTGGTAAAATCATTGTCATTTTAACTCAAGCAAAAGAAAAACTATTATATTTGAACACTTCAAATAATTACAGATTTGGGGTATAACTGCAGAGCATAAGTACGAGATTGTTAAGAAGCTTCAAGAAAGGAAGCATATTTGTGGTATGACAGGAGATGGTGTGAATGATGCACCGGCACTTAAAAGGGCAGACATTGGTATTGCTGTAGCTGATGCAACTGATGCGGCTAGAAGTGCTTCAGACATTGTTTTAACTGAGCCAGGATTGAGTGTGATTGTCAGCGCTGTGTTGACAAGCAGAGCTATCTTCCAGAGAATGAAGAACTACACAATCTATGCAGTTTCCATCACAATTCGTATTGTGCTTGGATTCTTACTCATTGCTCTCATCTGGAAGTTTGATTTCCCACCTTTCATGATCTTGATCATTGCCATTCTCAATGATGGAACAATCATGACCATTTCAAAGGATAGAGTCAAGCCATCTCCTATACCTGATTCATGGAAGCTCAGGGAAATCTTTGGCACTGGCATTGTCCTTGGAACTTACATGGCTCTTATCACTGCAATCTTCTTCTGGCTTATTCATGATACTGATTTATTCACTGTAAGTGTACCAATCTCAACGCCCACAAATGGATAACACTATCAAAACAAATACCGATGCTAATAATCCAAATGATTGCAGAATCTGTTTGGTGTGAGGAAAATAAGCGAAAGCCCAGATCAGCTTTCCGCAGCTCTGTATCTCCAAGTGAGCATCATCAGTCAAGCACTCATCTTTGTAACAAGATCAAGGAGCTGGTCATTCGTAGAGCGCCCTGGTACCATGCTGATTGGCGCATTCCTTATGGCACAGTTGGTAAGTACGAAACCTTATTTTGTTAGTCTCTTGCACTATATATGCTTCCTTGAATTGACTTATCTCGTTCTAACATGTTCAACCAAGGTTGCTACTTTAATCACGGTGTATGCAAGCTGGGGTTTCGCAAGAATTGAAGGGGTCGGCTGGGGTTGGGCAGGAGTTATCTGGATTTTCAGCGTCATCACTTACATCCCCCTTGATTTCCTCAAGTTCTTCATCCGCTATTCACAGAGTGGCAAAGCGTGGGATAACTATCTTCAAAACAAGGTCTCTTATACAAATTACAACTCTTGTACTTTCTTCAGAATCCTTTTTTTTGGGATCTTTACTCAACTTCCATCATTCTTTTGATGAAACGTAGACAGCATTCACAACCAAGAAAGACTATGGCAGAGGAGAGAGGGAAGCACAATGGGCAATGGCTCAACGCACAACTCATGGTCTCCAAACAGCAGACGGTAAGCCCAACGAAAAGAACAGCCACCGGGAATTGAATGAACTTGCGGAGCAAGCCAAGAGACGTGCAGAAGTTGCAAGGTTCTTGCTTCAATCTAAAATTTCTTACAAACAAACCCCTTTCACAAAGAAACGTTCCCACAAACAATAATAAATTTTTTGTTGATACTTACAGGTTGAGAGAACTTCACACACTCAAAGGACACGTTGAATCAGTGGTCAAGCTCAAAGGTCTGGACATTGAAACCATCCAACAGCACTACACAGTGTAAAAATACAATGCAGCACTCCAAAACAAGTAGAAGAAATAGTAGTGCAAATTGTTTTCAGAAACTGCTTTCAGAGATGGAAAATAAATGTATAGGCAACTGCAGATAGATGGAGAAGAAGGGATTAAGAGCAATAACAAAATGTTTTATTCCTTTTTAATTTTGTAATTCTTTGAATGTGTTAGGGGATGAATAATCAAAGGGACAGAATTCCATGTTAGGCTTCTGTCTTTGATTGATTTTGAATGAGAGGAAATCGACATTTAGTTTCTGATAATTCTTATATTTTACCATCTTTGGTGCTCTTTCTATCTCTCGATTCCAATTTCTTTGTTTTCTCCACGAACAAAAATATATATGTAACTGTTAATTACTAAAATTTGCATATAATGTGCCACGTGGATACCTTGCTCTTTTCTCCCGCCCACTTCCACCAGTCATATTATATTCTTTCCCACCGCCATTAACGCAACTCTTTGTTATAGCAAAGATAATCTCTCTCTCTCCCTCACCAAACTGTGTGTCAATGGCGCCCGAGAAACTGACGGAGTATGAGCGAAAACGACTTGAAAACATCAAACAAAACGACGAAATGTTGGCTGCTTTAAAAACACAGTCTAAAGCCGCCGATCTCTCTTCTGCTTCTAGCGTCAAAGGTCAATCTTTTCTCTCTGTTCGTCTGTCTCTGTGCTTTAAATTCGAAAGGCAGTTCTGTTTTCGTAATTTATGCATACTGATCATGTATGCCCACATAATTATACATATGTACCAGTCCATTTATGTAATTTTAAAATACGGATTCAGTCCAAATCAATGTTGTTTTGCACCAAAACGGCATTAATTTATTCAAATTCCGTATTTAATAAATTTGATAAACCGCGGAAGTCTACATCTGAGGATATATTGTAAGATTATATAGTGAATATGTATAACCTTATCTTCATTTTCCAGTTTTATGCAGTAAATAAGCACTTATTTTTGTTGGGTTTGATTGTATTGTGTAATTTCATGTGCTGGTGAATGACAGAGTGGAGAATAAATCATATAAATTGAGTCCAGAGAAGAAACCTAAACCTGAGAGGCCACTTGTTCTCTGGCGGTCTCTAAGAATACAAGGAATACCGCCGGATTCAAAGGGTTTGTGGGATGAGTCTGTTGATTCCTGTAATAAAACCCTGGATGCAAAGGGCTTAAGTGATGATTATGTTGATAGAAGTAATTATTCTGCTACTGATATTATGGCTCCTCTTAGTTTTGAAGATGCTTGTGTTAAGAAAAAAGGCTTACAGGGCACTTGTTGATACCATCTTGTATGTTGGGAAGAAATCACATTTTATGGAAATTAAACAAGAATTTGATATAATTATTTTCATCATGAGATGAAATCTCATCTGGGTGTTTCAGTTAAAGAAGAAAAAATTGATGGAGTTAAGACTTGTAAAGATGAGAACTTGGGTGAAAAATGTGATTTGGGTTCTGTAATCAAGTATAAATTTGATGGATTTAATACTTGCAAAGATGAGGATTCGATTAAGGGGGTGATTAAGATGGAAAAGAGTGAACTCGGAAGTATTCTTGATTTAGGATCACTAACTTTGAAGCTGGAGAATGTAGCAAGAATTATGCCGGGAAGGATAATGACAGTGAAGTTTATTCCTTGTACTGATGTGAGAATGGTTGTAGCCGGAAGCAAGGCTGGGAATGTTGCATTTTGGAATTTGGATCCTGAGGAAGAGAAAGACAATGGGATATATTTTTATAATATACATTCAGGTCCTGTATCAGGAATTGTAATTCAACAAAATTGATTTTCCAAGGTACTTTTGGTTTGAAACTTTTCTAGTACTTAAAAACCTTGAGCTTTTGATATATTTGTGTTAAATTTGTGAAGTTGATCATGTACACTCTAATTTACGAGGATCGTGAGATGAAATGTAGATCTTTACCAGCTGCTATGATGGCTTCATTCGATTGATGGATGCTGAGAAGGAAATGTTTGATCTGGTTTACTCCAGCGAGTACTCAGTATATTCTCTTTTGCAGCAGCCAAACAACACAAACAGCTTATATCTTGGAGAAGGTCAGGGTGGATTGAATGTCTAGGATGTGAGAGCTGGAAAAACCTCAAATGAATGGCTTCAACACAAAGCTAGGATCAACACCATTGATTTTAATTTGCAAAACCCCACAATCATAGCGACTAGTTCCGCAGATGGAACTGCTTGCCTTTGGGATTTGAGACATACGGCTACAGAAAAACCCAATCCTCTGAAGATGACACAGCATAAGAGAGCTGTGCAGTCTGCTTACTTCTCACCCTCTGGAACCTCATTTGTAACGACAAGGTATGTAATTTTGTGAAAATCAAGCTTTGCATATGTTCACTCATCAGTTTGTTGGTTTTAGATTTAAAGTAAAAGCTGCTAATTTGAATTTATGTTTTTGTTTGCAAAACTTTAGACAAAATCCTGTATTTTTTTTCTAATTTTATTTTTTGTTTATCTTTTCTTAACTTTTAGGTTGTTTATAGTACAAAAAATTGTTCTAGGTAGATATTATCTTCCACAAAAAAGTGTTACGGAGATTGTCTCAAAATTAATGTAATTTGATGTTTATAAAAAGGATTGATTTGTAATTTTGTTGCGTAGTTTAGATGATACGGTTTGTATATGGAGTGGGGTAAACTTTGAGGACACTTCCATGATACACCACAACAATCCGACAGGCAGATGGATATCGTCTTTCAGGTAAGTTCATTTTGACTAAAACGCTACTGCTGATGTTTATCTTATTTTCCTAAACCACTTAACCTAAGGTTTGATTTCCCATTCGTTTAGCAGAGCAATATGGGGTTGGGATGATTCATACATCTTCATTGGCAACATGAAACAAGGAGTTGATGTCATTTCTCCATCTCGAAGAAAAATAGTAATGACTTTACAGAGCCCGTATATCTCTGCAATTCCTTGCAGATTGCATGCACACCCTAATCAAGTAGGGCTGGTAGCTGGAGCTACAGGCGGTGGCCCGGTTTATGTTTGGACATTAGACTAGGAAAGTATGTTACTGTTCAAAATGATATAGAACAGCTTTTGTGAGCCCAATTCAGAACTTTATTGCTCTTAGGATTACCGGTCATTACAAAGTGCCAGGATTTTGGATATTAATCAATTATTGGTAAGGATCCATAGTTTCCCCATAATGAGACTTGAGTTTTTTTTAGGTTATATCAACGAGTCCATGATTGATGGGAGGCAGTGGTAAATACGGCAGCTATTAAACTTCGAAGGAATCTATTTTTAGGAAATTATCCCTTTATTTTCTTCCATGAGGTTAGTTCAGATGGGATTATTTGTTCATCACAGGAAAGTACAGCCTCCGCTACCAATTTCCCAAGCCAACCATGGTATAACAAACCCCTAGAACCAAGACCGCCGAATAACCAGTATTTACAGGTACCAGTTTTACCTACCAGATCATCAATGCAACCCAACAGCGGAATTGATCCGTTTGTGTTAAGTGGTGGCATTGCCCTCAAGCCTGCCCTAGCTCCGGCAAAAGACCAATGCTTTATGCCTGGATACACGGCAGATGCCTTAGGCAGAAGCTCCCCTAAGGCTTTTGAAGCTTCATCTGCTGAAACATTAGGTGATGAATTTCTTGATTTCCATTCCCATGTTGAGCCCATAAGTAAACTGTAAGTACCCTGGACGGATAGCCATGCATCTGACAGTATGGAGGGGCTATGGTCTGGATAATCTTCCCTGAAGTATAATAAGAGTCCCAAATAATGAGTCTCATAAATGTAACAAAAAAAAATTGATTTCAAATGGATGTGAGACCCATTATTTTGTGTCTCAAACAAATTCCTTGACAGGCATAATCAAGAAGTAGATAGTTCTTACCTTATATTGTCAGGCAGCTGCAGGTGTGCAATGACTCCTCGGCATGTCCTCAGAGGAAGCTTCCCAGAGAGTTCTGGAAGCATGTCTGCTTTGGCACCTATACAAATGATCACTGCATCGTATTCCCCTAAACACATAAAACTCAAATCAATTCCCTGCAGTAGAAAATGTTCCTTCTGAACATGAGCATACTTAAGTTCAGAAGATATGCATATACTTCAAACGAAGAAATTGCAGCACGTGAACTAAACATGTTTAGACATTAGATATCCTGTCTCTCTTAGTTGGCATGAGAATTTCCAGCATGAGATCAAATTATCACATAAGAAAATTTACCTTCAAGTTCAAGAATATTGCTAATAGATTTTTGGTGGAGGTAACACTCTCTCTCTCCAGAACCGGAGGTGGACAATTCCTTCCCTAAAGCTTTACATGCTAAGAAGAGTCCCTGGCAAATAGCCACGGAACAAACAAAACTTACAAATTGGAAAAGAAAACTCTGTAGAAAATACCGGTGAGTTAAGTCTTCATACCTGAAGATAGCGCTGAGGATTTACATTCACGGCATGGGGCATAAAGAAGGCTGTGCTCAGAGGCACACATATATTGGGAAAAAGACGTTTGGCAGCATCCTTACCAATTGTCTCTATTCTGCAACTGGAAAGGCAGTTCTGAGCATTCTGGTCACATGAAGCCACAAACATTGGTTTTACCAGAAAAACGTGTATCAATTACAAAGCCATCCAATTTCTATTGAAGAGGTTAAAAGAATTTACATCATTCATTGCATCCAAACTCTTCACGCATGTAGCAGGTCTCAGGATGCCCCTGCAAGGAAAGGCAGTGATTAAGAGCTTAGTGATGAAAAGATAAAGAACAGAACTGAGAATTACCTGTTCTTTAAATCTCTAGTGTAAGAACAACAAAGTAAATACAGAAAGAATTAGAAGTGAACACTGAATCAGCTAATGAAGTCTTATTGCTTTCTAAGACTAAGAATAATAGTGAATTGCCTACAATCTGAAGCTATTTGACATAAAGGAGCAGTGGAAAAACCAAAGATAATTTGCGTCAAATTTGTTGCGACACAAAGCTCATTAATTGCATTTTATTGGCTTATCAAGATTCATAAAGAATATTGTGTACTAAAATTAAGAAAGAGTTGACAGAGAAGGCGGCAAACCTTCTCCTTACTACAAACTCTCCAAACTGTAGACCAGATTCCCCAATTTCCAAATTTGAGGCTTCTGAACCAAGTGCTGCTTCTGCAATGCTTAAAAGTTTCAAACTCTCTTTCCAACACTTGGCACCCTGCCAAAGAAGCTTAACTGCAAGATGCAAACCCATAAAAAATCCACTTAAGCAAATAACACTCTTTGACATCCAGAAGTATGCATGTGAGGCATGGCAGAGAAAATGAAAAATGAAAGAGAACTCATGACACCAGCAAGAATAGCAAAAATCCAAAGTAGTTGATGCAAACCTTTAGGGGAATAAGGGTGAAGGAGTCCTCCCGATACTCCAGACGCACCGCCCCCAATACCGATCTCGTCGTATATATCAACCCAAAGATTCAACTCCTTGGGGCTGTGCTGCAAACACAAGTTGCACGAAATCAACAACAAATACACTAACGAGTGATTGAGGCAACAGAAGTCAGAATCAGCAAATACATGAACTATTTAGAATAGCTGTCAAAAGTCCTTTCAAACAAGAAAGTGTACAAGAGCAGACATGGTTACAACATTTTTAACTCTGCATCAGCGGGATCACCTTTCTAGAATACAGTCCTTGGCAGGACCATAATTTAAGCAAATTACTTAAAATTCAGGTTTTTGTTGTAAATTATTTTCTTCACTACTTCCATCAATGTAATTCAAGGACAAGCTAATTAAGGGTTATATATTAATTAAGAATAATTGAAATATTAATTTATTATTGTCATTATTATTATTAATAATTGCAGTTCCAAAAGCGCAAAAATTAAGCAAATAAATAACATAACATCAACATGCTCCTCCTATTCCTTCTCCTTCCATTTATTAAATATTATAACAAAGTGATAAAAATACTAAATAAATAAATAAAAATAATGTAACAGGGGGTACCTTCAACAAATGCCAAACAACAGAGAGGCCAGCAAAACCAGCACCAAGCACTGCGTATCTGCATTCTATTATGAAATATCAATAAAGAATCCATATTTATACATGTTTATTGCCCACTATAAACACATACACACACACTCTTCAGGCGTAACTAAAGGAGAGCTGACCTGAGAGGACGATGCTGGGAAAGACGAGAGAGAAACACAGGCGAACAAGTTCTTTTACTGCGTAAACCACCGAGAGCCACCGGACACCTCCAGTCAGTGAGAAGGGTATTACAGGCTGGCAGCGACGGCATCCTTTTTCCTTCTTTTTTGGTTTTTGGTGGGGTGTGTGTGTGGTAAAAGTTGCCTAACTGAAGGCCTGCTGCACTGAATAATATTAATACTTCCTTTTACTTGCGTTTTACTATTACATCCTTAATACTAATAATATTTCCAAAAAAAAATGTTATTTAATAATAAAATTAATTATAATGTAGCAGTGTATTTCAATTAAGAGAGCAACTTCATAAGATTTCAATTCATTTCTCATGAGCAACTTTTAAGATGTTCCAGCAAGTCGAAAAGCCCTTTTCATCTACTTCTCTTTACTACTACAAATGAAAGCAGCCTGTGTTTTACAGTGCCTATGGGGATCATCCCCATCCTCAAATGAAGCTCTATCTTAGCCATAACAATTTCACAACTACAACAACGACACCCATGATTCCAACAAGAGTAATTAATTCAGAAAATCGCGTTTCTTAATAATCAAAGTGTGTGTGTGTGTGTGTGCATATATATATATATATATATATATATATATATAGCTAACGAAGTTGTGTTTGAATTACCCGATTGTTAACATAGATGAAGATCAACAACCACCATCAGAATTCTAAGAAATACAGTAATCTCCTGCTTCTAAGTGAATCAATTTTGTTTACAACTAACAGTAAGGTACTGCTAAAATATAATCAACCCACAGCCATGTACAGATATTACAAACTTTTTTGCTTGCAATTGTCATAATAAGAATGTAGAGATGAGAATAAAGGTTGCTGTGGATGATTTCCATACAGATTGATGATTAGAATGATTTAACTCTTTTCCCGTCCAATTAAACTTTTCGCAAAATAACACGCCGTTCTCGCTTGTATTCAACTTCATCTCTCTGGTGCATAATTATTAGGGCTCTTCTTATCTGCAAAATTCAGCAGATACAAACATGTTTTTATGTATATTAGTGAAAACATAAATCTCGCAACAGGAGGATAGGATTAAATCGAAACAAGCACAAGATTTTAAAAGAAATTCGTGTAATTGCTTTTGCATTCATTGCTTTATTCCCCCACTAAAATATTTATGTTGGGTGTCAGTTTTAATACTATTGTTTTGTTACTAAAATCACTCAACATTGTAAAGTTTGGCCAACAAAATTTATAGAGAAGGTTTGTTGTTTCTCGAGGCCTTCGGTATGAAATTTAAAACAAATACTTACCATTGATTCATTCATCCCCATTCTAGTGAGATCATCAATCAGCCTTCTCTCAGATATTTGGTTTCCAATGGGTAGTCTTCTCTTTATCTGAGTTTCTGCTTGCTGTTTAGGGGAAAAAAATTAATGATTAGCATTTAATCTGGGGGGTAAAACTAGGAAAGATGAAAGACATGAAAACCATGGTGCTCATGACAAACCTTTATCTCATTAGCCATCTCGGCGGTTAGGTTTAGTTGCTGATTTATTCCAGACTTTGCTGCATCCATGGTGGAAACAGTAAACAGTCTTACCGCTTCATTAACTTCATTCTCAGTGGCAACATGAGACCTAATATCATGGCTCAAGAAAGCCACAAATCCGTTAGTCATCTAAATGCAAAACAAATATATTAAGCTCCAAAATTGATGATTATATTTGTGGTTATTGGATTGCTTTTCCTAAATGCAGAATGGGCATTTCATTATCAACTCAATTATGCAAATTAAGCAACCAATTCAAATTATAAAATTATCACAATAAAAGTAGAATGAACATTTCATTATCAACTCAATTATGCAAATTAAACAACCGATTCAAATCACAAAATTATCACAACTCAGCATCCCCAGCATCATCTTGACAATGACATACATCTTTCACAATCTCGGGCTTAAAACCAGTACTTACAGTTTCATTTTTGCAAGTGCCTCGCTTAACCTTATAATGGCTTCCAGCTGCCGTACAGTAATGGGTATAGGAGCGGCCTCACCAGTTTCATTTGCCTGCCGCCTCATGTCCTACAAGAATCACCATGTTGATAACCAGAAATAATTAACAGATAAGAGAGCACTTCAAAATGAACAAGAATAGAATAGATATCTAATTACAAAAGTTTAACATCCATTTTCCCCCATCAAAAGCTCCTGCAGTATTTCCACAAATTGACATGGCTTATTGGTTTCATGAATTTCAGCAAAAGCTCCAGATTTTCTCAAATTAATTCCAATATAAACTTTGGGATCAACAAATATTTATATGTGCATATTTTAGAGAAACCCATAAACAGAATTATGATACGAGTAAGTTCAAAAATACCTTTCGGATTTGGACATACTGGTCCCGAAGCTTCGCTGATGCAGACTCTGACAGACGGGGTTGACATTCAACTCTACAATATTGTATATACCTGTCAACATTGTAACTCAAACAGTTCAGCATTTCATTAATATTTGACAGAGGAGCAAGGCAGGGAGTGCATGCCATGTTTCTTCATGATATAGATACCTCTTCAGCCAATTCTCCTCTTTTGTAACTTTGCTGTCAGCTGAGACTGCATCGGCAGATGCGTGAACTTTTATGATGTGACTAGCAATAAGCTGCAAAAGAAAAGTTTAGTAACTGAACTAAGAGAAATTTGATGAATGCAATAATCTTTTTTTTTCCTTGTCTTCTAATTCTTGTTGGAATGTAGCTTGCTTGATAAAAGTACAGAAAAATTATTTTTAGCTTTTAAAAAATTTAGGCAATTCTACTAATTTGTTCTTGTGAGAGATTTCATTACTTCAAGCATCAATGTAAGAGTTTGTGTTATCAAATGTTCTGGAAAAAGATTTCATTACTTCAATCATCAAAGAAAGAGTTTTGTGTCTTCAAATGCAATGAAAATATCAAATGATTATATTTACCAAAAGAGAAAATTCAAAATCTTGCCCGAAATATCTTAGTTGAGAAAAATTATTATATATTACCTTATCCTGACTGTACATCCTGACATCCTTCACAATGAAGATTAAATCAAATCTAGAAAGAATTGTTGTCTGTAAATCAATATTATCCTGTGCAGACTGTAAGGAGGAATATCTTTTGGTTACTTAGCCAGAAATCAGAGAAAAGTAACAAATGGCCCTAGAAAAACAGTTAACACATTATGGACCTTAAGATCATCATATCGTCCCGAGGGAGGATTAGCAGCAGCAAGGACTGAGGTTCTTGAATTGAGAACAGTTGTTATTCCTGCTTTGGCAATGGATATTGTCTGCTGCTCCATAGCTTCATGGATAGCAACCCTATATGGCACAAAATGAGAACTCCTAAAGGCCCATAAATAAGAGATGGAACGAACTAGTTATAAATGTAATGAAGCCACTTTAAGTTACCTATCCTCTGATCTCATCTTGTCAAACTCATCAATGCAAACGACTCCTCCATCTGCCAAAACCATGGCTCCTCCTTCAAGATAAAATTCACGCTGAATTGGGCATAAGAAATTTTAATTGGGGGTTAGAAAGGATATTATTTGATTAATGAACATATTATCCAAAAGCAAGCAAGACAAATTGAGAAATTAATATTACTTGAACAGAAACCAAAAAGGATCAAGAACTCACAGAGCTACCATCTCGGATCACTGATGCTGTAAGACCCGCAGCTGATGAACCTTTCCCAGAAGTATAAACAGCTATAGGTGCTGTCTTCTCAACAAACTTGAGAAACTTTAAAAGCAATCATACAATCAGTAATCTTGAAAGCAAAGCAAAACAAAGGAAGAGCATGAAAAAAACAAAATTAAGATTCGGTTGGCCTAGACAATTGGCTTGCATCAGTAGTCAAGAACCTTTCAACAGGAACAGGGAAACAGAGCTCAAATTAAGCAAACAGTATATGATTTTGAACAGGCTCTCTGCTCAAAAACTAATCAAGATATATGTAAAACGAACCTGTGATTTAGCAGTAGAAGGGTCCCCCAGAAGTAACACATTGATGTCACCTCTTAACTTAACACCATCTGGCAAATTCTGCAGTAACAAAATTGGTCATATGTTATGAATGAACAAGATCAACAATAATATAATTAAGTTCAAGATATACCTTCCTAGATCCTCCAAACAGAAGGCAAGCTACAGCTTTCTTCACATCGTCGTGACCAAAAATGGAAGGAGCAATCTTGGAGCATATGGATTTGTATGCATCTGGTTGTGAAGAAAATTTTTTGAATTCTTCTATCTGCAAGTAATGGCATTACATAATTCAATGTAAAATGAACAGTAGCAGCTCTGAAGTGTGAAATTAATAAAAATAATGATTCACCAAAAACAAAAAGTAATGATCACCTAATATAATCTCCCACCAAATTGCATAACTAACAGTGAAAACATTTGTTAAAATTTGGTCATGAATTTGCATAGAATGCACAATTATCATGATAAACAAGAAAAATTGGTTATAAGAATCCCACCATAGATAATTAAAGAGATTCTGCAATGCATAGATAATCATAAATATTTAAATGAAGTGCTCCTTAAGATTCAACAACACACCTCTTCTTGCATGAAAGCAGCAGGACCTCGAGAACTAGCCTCACTGGCTTCTTCCAACCCAACAACCCTGACATAAGGTTGTCTAACGGCAACTGCACCTTTGTGGCTGAATAAAATTGGACCAAAAAGGATCAGTAATGGAATACTGATACAAATAACAAGATGTTAAACTAAATATACAAAAATGCAATGATTCGTACGAGGCAGATGAATTCGCAGATTGAAATATACTATAAATCCCCATGATAGTCAATCGTGTTCCGGGTACAATTGTCTGGACAAGATGGCGATCAACTGAGAGAAGCATATTTCTAGGAAGCTCTCCAGTGGGCACATCCTTGAAAATTCAAAGCAACAAGCATGAACAAAGTACAAAAACACAAATTTTAACACTGATACATCCAAGTGAAGATCAATACCTCTGGATTCTCCTGCAGCTTCAGCGTTTGTTGATCAACATACTGACTCTTATCAGGGACAACGACCCAAGGATCAATTGGGCAAGGCTCTTCTCCGGCCTAAAAACATTCCCATCATTCTTAGTAACTCTATGATTGCAACCACACCAACAAATTTTAGATATTAACCTGAGGTATATGGCCACATGATCGAGGGACAATCGCACCTCCAAGGCCTGGACGACAGGGAACATCCAAAGTACTCTTACAATTCTTGCATGATAGATGTACATAAGTTGCCTTTGCCTTAACCCTGGAAGCAGCTATAGTAATCCCAGATATCTTTACCAGTTTCGATATATATTGAGCCTGACCATCAGTTTAAAATGAAAATCATTAAACATTGCCATTTTTCGATATTCCTGCACTTTTTCATCAATCAAACATAGAAAAAGAATCCCAAAAGACTAACCCCAAGTGATCGCATCGACATAGGATCCTCCTTGGAAGTTAACAAAATTTGCACCTCCTCGGTCTTTGGTTCCTCCATGTCGACCTTCATCTTCAAACTCGCCAAAACCTCGGCTGCCGCTGTCTCAAACTAATAAAAAAAAAGAACACAAATTGCATTTCTCTATTAAAATTGTAGCCTGTAAAATTGACATGCTTCTACAACGATACAAATTATAAACATAAGTTTGCAATAATTTTGAATTAATTCTATAAAACGTGAAATTAGATGTAAATAAGAGGAAAACTGAAAAAAGATCGAGCACCAAAGGAAGGTAATCGGCGGGGGAGGAGCGGAGGAGCGAGGGGAGATCGGCATCGAAGGCCAGGAGATCTTCGAGGTGGACCAATAAAAACTTAGGGTTTTCGATTAGACTCTCTCTATACGGAAACACGTTTTTATCTCTCTCAAAGTTTCTTACGAACTCCTTGAACTTGATCTGGACCGAGTGGCGGCGATGCTTCGCCTCGGTCGCCGCCGCCGCATCCTCCGGAAACTGAGCCTGGTCGCTGTAAAACACCGCGCCCTCGTCCCACCCTGACATTCTTTCCTCGACTCTTTCTTTCTTTCAGTCGCTGCCAAGACAGGTGATCTCCCTCTCTCTCTCTCTCTCTCTCTCTCTCCTCTCTCTCTTTTCTACACGAAAAGCAGCGCAGACTCGATGGCTTCTTGTTATTTGGCGGGAAGCTTTGGCGGGAAATGATGGTGACGTGGCAGAGGAATGCGGGCTTCGAATATAGGTCCGACCCAACATAAAATTTTTCCTTTTCTCCAAAAAAAAATTATAAACAAAATGTTTATTTTTTGAATTATCTTCTCATTCGTGAAGGCAAATTAATTAATTAACATGAAATAATAATAAAAAAAAATCATTAAGGGTAAGAGACAGAGAGAGAAGTGTGGTTGCAGTTGCTGGACCTACAAGAAAACTCCACGAGTAACAAACACAAGAGATCCTCAACAGTCTTTTAACAGAACAAGCAAAAATCATGTGTGAACCAAAGCTTATCCTTCTTGAACACCAAAATAAATGAAACCTGCAAGGCATTCCAGATTCTAAACATACAAATTTCTCCATATCAGAAAAACAAAGATGAAACATTTAACCCCACAACCTAAAACAAAAATAAAATAATTGTTGCAATGTCTTAGATCAAGTCATGCATTATTTATTTTGTAATATGCAGTCAACTTCCAATACAAGATATGATGGATCTATGTTCCGGTTGCAATATCTTGTTGGACTGTGATAATAACATATACCGTCTCTTATTCACATGACTATAGTCAAGGACTTCCTCGGATTATGTTATGATTGATAGCTACCTTCATCAACAGCTGTGTTATACTATTATGATCATGCATCTTCTAGAACTGGTGACCTACGCCTTCCAAGTACCAAAGTGCCCCTTCTGCTGCGTGCTCGGCTGCTGCTTTCTTTTTTGAATGAGGTGCTCCGGTGCATTCTAAAACTGCATCCGGGGCTTCCATTTCCACAATAACCCTGAAGGTGAACCTGCAAAATAATTTGGATTTCAGCATTTGGTGGTAAGTAAAGTTACTGAACAAAGAGCTTTTCTAATTCAAAGTGGTCAATGTTTACTGTTGTGGACTGTGGGCTTACAATTTCAAATGCGACAGACCTTCCTCTTTGCAACAATCAAAAGTTGGGGGTTTCCAACAATTAGCAGCACAGATTTCATACAAACGTGATCTCGCTGATCTGTTCTGTAACCCACCTGAAAAATCTTAAGGAGTCAGTGAGTGATAAATTTTTCAAGACTTTATACTACCAAATGAAATAAAATAACTATGGAACACCTGAAGCTGGTGACTCAATGTTACAATTAGGATCTGCGGTGATCTCATTTGGATGCCCTCTTACATCTTTAAAAGAGAATGATGAGTTTCTACCAACTGATACAATGGACGGAGAAGTACTGGTCTGCTTGCTATCACAGTAACCAGTGGCGTTATAAACGCTGCTGAAAGGTTCTGTCAACGTCAATGTTTCAAATGCATTCTCATCTGCAACAACCACATCTATGGGTGTTTCATCATATCCAATCAGTCTGGCTTTCGACTTGAGGCTGGACTTGAGAACACTCTCCAGAGATTTAGACTTGGGCAAGTAGCCTGCAGCCTGTACATCCACAGTCCATGAACACGCACAACTCAGAATGACAGGTTAATAAATAAAGGAACACATCAATTGTTCACATAAGACTTTTACCTTCAACTTGGTGGATAATTGTTGTGAGGCAATCCTAATAGCATCTTTTTTGTTTAGGTTCATTGCAGAAGCAGTTATACAAACATTGTCTTTCCCAGTTGCTTTTGCTTCAGCTAAGAATTTTCCCCCTTTTTTATTGGTTGGAAGCTGCAAATTCAAGTCATGCGACTGGCAAAGTTCTTGTAGTTCCCTGGTAGGATTGACCTGTAAGCTGGAAAAGTTCCTGATTGGATCCAAAAAGGATAACATTTTTTCCCACACAGTGTTCAAATTAAACCCTGTGTCAAGCAGGATGGCTCCCAAAGAAGATTCTACCAAGTCACCAAGAACCTAAACCAATAAATTAATCACATGAATTTAGAGCCCGTTTTAAATGCAGTACAAGCAAGGAAAAAGGACAAAACATTACAATTTTTACCTTTGGACATTTAGGCCCTTCTAACAGTTCCTTTGTAGAAGAAGTTTTTATAAAGTCCACGTAATTGTTTATGGTATCAGAGAGGACACTTGAATCAAAGACGAGAAATTTATGGAAGGATTGATCAACTGCAACATTGGCAAAGGCCTGATTATTCACTAACACAGATCTCAAATCCGTTAGCTGACCAGGCTTCAACTTTGGATAAACTGAAAATAGATATGAAGTGATTAAGTAATCCAAGACAGCATCTCCAAGGAACTCCAATCTCTGGCAAAGACAATTAAAATATTACACAGGGGTATCACAACATAAAAATGCATCAACTGCCAGCCTCTGGCAAGAAACATAAACTAGAGATGAATGGTTCAAGTCATATATTTTGAACAAGAAAAGAAAGTGCATACCTGATAGCAACCTCCTCCAAGCTTGTTGTAAGAAGGATGCACAAAGGCCTGTATCATCAAGCCTTTATGGAGAAACTGATACCTTAGCAAGTTTTCAAGGTCGGCGATATTCAAGGTATCAGTAAGTGACAAGTAGCTTTTGCTCGAGATGCAAATATTGGTAACTTGTGAAGCTTCGAAGTTCACTTGTATGCCTATCCATCTAAGAAATGAAATTGCAGCTTTGAAGCCACTATCAACTATAAATGCTCCAACAAGGGCTTCAACCACATCAGCAATCGTTTTCTTATGTAACCAGTGGTGACCTTTACTACATCTGACTTCACTAGCATTTGCTTCATCTGCTGCACACCCTTCATATTGAGGAGAATGAATGGTTCTCTCTGTTTCCTCAGTGCAAATTATTGGGCAACGATGGCCCAAAACAAAGAATTGGCAGGGATCAAATGGTTGATCACGTATGTACACCTGAAATATGTTATAAGCATTACAAGGATCTAAAATACAATTTCTTACACTGTATTAATTCCTAGCTTAAATGCTCTACTCCGTACTGAATAATGTTGAATGGATAAGATTAATTTGAGATAAGTTTGAATTCTTCGAAGATTAGCTAGCTCGTTCATCAGAATCTTTTATAGATATTATTTTTGAATAATCTTGTTTTAGATTTAGTTGGATAATACTTAATTAAGTATTTTTCTGAGTTGATAGCTGTTCTAGTTCCTACTTTCTAGGAAAAAACTTGTGTAAACACCCCTATTTAAATGAGAGGAATATTGAATGAAAGTAAGATCTATTTTTCCTTACCATTTTTACAAATAACTACAAATCCCAAACACACATAACTATATTACATTTAGAACAATATTAATTAAAACTTCAACAGTCAAACATCATTAAGATAGCATAATTAATTAAGAAAATCAATGCAGGACAGTTATCTTTTTGATAAAATCATCATTAAGATAGCATAATTACTAGATAAAGATTAAATCTAGAGCCCAATTCTACCTGTACATTGTTCGTTATTGCTAGCTTGAACAAATTGGAGTTATTTACAACATTTGAGCGCCTGCGAGTGAGCTGTCCCTCATCAAGTGTATCATGCAAAAGGAAAAGGTGCCGTCCAACTGCATATTTGAGAAAGGCATCACCAAGTATTTCAAGCCGCTCAAGAGAAAAGCGCTCCTGGCATTTCTCAGTAGTGAGTGCCTCTAGAACCTAAAATGCAGTCACATCTGTTATTTGCAGATATGGTTCATGTCTATGTTGAAAAAAAGAAATACAGGCTTCATTTTAGTAGCACAGTGAAGCCAAAATTGCAGAATGGAAATAATATCACAAGTGATGAGGACTTACCCTATCAGCACTAACTTCAGCTCCCTCAGTGAATGAAGCAGATAATAAGTGCTTCAGTTCGATGGCTACAAGCAAGTTTTCCAGGCGGTGCATGATTGATGGCAACAAAGATAGTGAACTCCCAATATCTTTAGAGAAGCCTATTATCTTTAATTGACAGAGCTCGGGAGGCAAATCGTCAAAGTACTCATCTAGTTCATGTGATTCTGTTCAACAATTAAAGAAGCTTGATTTATGAATGAATTGGAAGAGGGAGAGAGAAGAAATATACAGGAAAATGTAATCTGGAAAAAAATGCAACATAGCAGTCATACCACATTTTTTGGAAATGAGATCATGGATTACATATACTGTTGTTAGCTGTCCACCAGTAGCTTAAATTTTTGGGTGGATTTGTCTAGAAATTATTACAATTCAATCCAACTTACACATTTGGAGCATCAATGACTTAAACAATATACCAGAAGGAGGGAAAAAAAGAACAGTAAACCAAAAAGAAGGGGAAAAAAGCACCTGAATCCTCATGCTTTCTGTTATGTAGCAAATTGCGCAAGCGAAAAAGTGGTTTTGCATGTAGAAGTGGTTGTGCTGGATTTTTTAGGAGAATACCATAACTGTTTCGCAACATAGAATAAGACAGTAGTCAATAATACATATTAATCATGAAAAGAATGCCAAACCTCTAGATTCATTATTATGTTTATATGTCCTCGCATCAAACAGGAGTGCTAGCAACAAGCAGGATGCAGGGAGTGACATGTACACAAGCTTTTAAAAGCAAACAATGATGATTACGATTTTTATGTTTTAGTAGTACAATGCCAGGAAGATCAGTTATCTACCTTTTAATTAAGTGTTCCATATGGCAAGATGATTCTGAATCTTTATACGGGCTGTAACCGTTCTTCTCATGAACAACATTTGTAATGAAGTAAAACATCTTCTTGTGTCGGGCATACACCAAACTATTCTCAACATCACTTATGCTGCTGCAACAATTATCAAGCTGCAAGTGTGCACCAGAAGGAAATTTTCTCCTGTCTACAGAACATCCCCGAGTCCCAAAAACTGGAGATGATAAACATCTTCTGATGATCTCCCAATCTACAGTAACAGCATTTGCATTTTTACAAAAAATGACTGGAAGTAACAAGTAGAAGGTCAATGCATGTGATTCACTATTATCATCTTTTCCTAAGGGTACAAGTTCAGAAATGAATTGTGATCGGTCAAGGATGACCTTGAAGAGCATTTCTTGGAAATGCTGAGCCTGCATAATCTGTATAGACAATTCACAGTCAATACTTGATATAAGTTCAGTGTCCGAATATTATTTTGAAAATAAGGTTACCTCATCTTTAGTAAATTCTACAATTCCTGATGGGACAAGCTTTGTCAAAACAGATCTACCACGAGCAAGGTGAAGATCGAGTTCCAGTTCATCAGCCTCTCTGGGGAGAGTTGACTTGATAAAAAGAGCAAACTCTTTATAGACCCTGTCCTCAGGATAAGGTTTAAATTTTATAAAGTATGAGTTAAGATGGACAGTACTCTCCAACTTGGTCCACGATTCTCTAAGTACAGAAGGAACTAGCATCTCATGTAGTTCTCCCCGTGAACCATCACCTGCCAATAAACAAATTCAAATGATTGATCCCTAATTTTATTCAAAAAACAAATGGCTGTTGTGTCTCAACCTTCACAACTGTCAGAATCAGAAGAGTCCAGCATCGGTTCGTCCGCATTTGTATCATCTTGTTGTGGCAGAAGATAGTCCGTTAACGCACCCAGTTTATGCAATTCTTCAATTGCTTTCAGACAAGCATCTTTCTTAGCTGCTTCCATTGAAGATTGTGGTGTACCAACAATCTGATGGACAGGAGCATTAGCAGGTAAAATTATGTGACAGACTGTTCCCCCCAAATCATCAAAATAATAAAATTTTTGGCTTGGGCTTAAAAAACCTGTAAAATTACACCAACAAATCAACAAAAAAATGTATGCAAATTGAGGAACTTCCACAAGGCCACTACACTAGTTGATACAAAATTACCAATCAAATGTGAGAAAAGGATCATACTCATCATGTGGAAGCTTCGAACAATAGCGGTGAAGTAAAGAGATGCCATATCCAGCACTAACGCAAGCACCGGATGAATCAACTTTATATACTCTTTCCTCAGAACAAGTAATAGTTTCACTGGATGTTCTGACCACAATTTCTCTATTCATCCGATCTTCATCCTTGCCAAAACTATTTATGAGATCTAGCTCCCTCTGGTTGCCACTGCAATAGTGAGATCAAAGATTATTATGGTTAAGTAAAGGAAATAGGTGATTCAACTTACAGAGAGAATGTGCTCTAAGAAAACACCTGTCCACCAGAAAGGCATATTCAGATTGAGGCATTCGAGCACGACCTCTAGACTGTATAAAGCTAGAAACAGTTTCCGGAAGATCAAACCGTATAACAAGGCAACATGTCTGGATATCAAGTCCCTCTTCACCAACTTTAGTAGCAACTAGAAGATTCAACTGCCCATTAAGCAAACTGTATGTATCAATAATTGATTCCATGTTTACATTTAAGAATCATTACCTTCTGCACTCCGTATTTTATGTTGCCTTTATTAGATTCATTGCAAAGTTAATGAGGATTACAATGATAAAATAAATAAGATATGACAATTCACACAATGTGAATTGGTTCAATCAAAATCTCTGTTTTCTATATCACATGATATGAACATGAAATTACAAATAAATAAACAAAAGAAGAGAAAAAACTATGGTTTAAAGACTTTCAAAATCCCCTAATTAGAAGAACAACGTTAAGACCTTACAAAGAAAGCAAAGCGTTACCTCTCCAGATCGGAACTTCTCAAGGATGCTCTTCATGGTATTCCGTGACATACTCTTCAGTCCAGCGTTCACTCCAACAAGGAAATGACACTTCCAGGAAGCCAGAAACTTGAGGTTATGTAGTATATATGACAATGATCTTGCAGTAACAATCCTGTTTACAAAAATTATACATTTTATATTTGGTTGTAACCTGAAAAACAATTAGCAAAAAAACTTCATTAGAAGAATGCCTCAATTATCTAGACAATTCATTTGGCATATGTTTTCTTCACAGCAGACATGACCAAGCAAATATTGAGTAATTGGCAGGGTGAGGAAAAAGAAGAAAAATCCTCCTCTTAAATTGTTCTAGCAATGAACTCATTCCAATTTTTTTTTGGTTTGTTTTAATGAATTCATTTTGTTTCTTGGCCACATACATAACAGCTGCTTCAAATCATCATTGATATATATAATTCATTGATAGCCAACAAAAAATTCAGAAATATCTGTCACAACGCAAGTTTATGTATCTAAATTGTGCATAAATCACACAGCTTGGTATATAAAATACAATCAAACAAGGTATTTACTTAAAAGCAACTGAACAAAGGCAAAAGAAAAATGAGAACCTCAAAGAAACAAGGTAAAGAATATATAGCTTCAAACCCTAAAATACCAACCTGAAGGTGGAAAGAATTCCAATAAGGCGTAAAAGCTTTTTTGAGAAATATGGCTCCTTTAAAACCTCTATACAAGACATATCAGAGGAAATGCCATCTACAAGAATAGCAATAGTGAAATTTACATAAGCACTTATAGCAAAATGATCCTTGAATATCATAGTGAAGAAACTTTTGAACATTTAATGCAGCGCATTGAAATCAAATAAAAAAGCTGATATATAATTGTGATCTACACATGCTCTAAAGCAAGCAATATGATTGTAGAAAATTTAAGTGCTATATAGCAAAGATGAAAAGTAGAAGACAGCTGAAGATTCAATCAAAAACTCTCAAAACAAATAATAGTACCTCTTGCGCAATCAGAAGCAAAGACTTCGGCAGCTTGACACAGAAATCTACACAAAGAGTCATCAATGGCATTT